>JAIUZE010034866.1:0-12597 GCA_022085475.1 Heliosperma pusillum | reverse complement strand
GAAAAGTCAAACTCGACTCAAAAGTCAAAGAAAAGTCAAACTCGACTCAGAAGTCAAGAAGTCAAACTCGCGTTAAGACGGGATTTTCATGGAATCTCACAGAAATTCCAAATACGAACTCGGAAATTCTAAATTAGACTCGGAACATAAAATTATAAATTAAAACTTAAATTTGCTGAAAAGATTTCGTAAAATATTTCTACTAGAAAAATAGGGTACATTTCCGGGTGTTACATACTGGGTTTGGGGGCGACCGTAGATACACACCAATGACCCCCCTTCATGCCCCTAGAGTGGACGAGGAGTACTTGTGCCACACCCTTTGATGGATAAATGCGTTAGGAAACGATAGATTTCAATGGCGAGTACGGGGGACCCAGTGGATAGCTCTTCCTGATACCGATAACCGTCTCCCTTCTACGGAGCGGTTGTCTACCCATGATCCTGAGACTGGACCTACCCCTCCCCCTAGTTCTTATGTGGTTCCACCTTAGATTATTTTTGCTTTAGCCGAGAACCGTCGACCTCGTCGGCGGATCACTCCTTCTACTTCTACTCAGGCTACCACCACCCCGATTCCACACTTTACACCCACCCCAGCTCCTTACCCTTACCCTCCACCTGCTTACACCTATGATCCAGCTTTGGAGAGGGAGATTAGGATTCACCAAGGAATTAACAATGACTTGGTGATGAGGGGACTTTGGGAGAACCTTATGCGGACTGATCTTCATGCCACTGCTGGTTGGACTCCGCCGAGCTACTACTGAGGTCCGGGTGATGAGACTGGTGTATTTGATAATTATGGGGTGACTCCTCAGCAGTTTTCCCAGGAGTTTAGTCACGATTATGGTTGCCTGGGTCGTTCTTGGTATACTCCCATCCAACCGGATGCTCCAGTTGGTGGGTTTGGTGACCCATTTCGGGCTTCTTCTTCTAGTGCTGCTGGGAGGGGAGATGATGATGATGATGATGATAATGATTAGGCGCAGTAGTGGCAGCGGGTCACTACACCCCCATTTTGCAGCTGGTTTGGGGGAAGCTATGTCTATACAGCTGGTATTATCTATCCTTGTACTTTCTTTTATTGTATTTTCTTTTAGCTATTTCCCCTTTTCCCTTTGTTAGTTGTGTCCTTTAGGTTGCTGCTGTTGGTTGATATGTGATTGATGTGCTGTTAGCGTCACAATGAGGACACTGTGACATTTAGGTTTGGGGGAGAGTCTTTATTTATGTTGTGTGTTTAGTTTATTTAAAAAGAAAAAAATCATAAAAATTTAAAAATTTACAAAATCCAAAAACATGTTTTCATTTTATTAGGTCGAGTCTTGGTGAATTGAATAACAATGATGATAATTTGCATTGTTTTTGCATTTGAATCCCAAATAAGTTGTCCATGTACATTGTTTTGACTTACTATTTTTGAAAACAAAGCTCATAGTACAAGTCTTGACCGTTTTTGGCATACCTTATGCTAATTAGATTTGGCGATTTTTGTTGGTAAACCACTTAAAATTCTGAGTTCTATAGAGCTTCCTAGGCCAGGAACATCAATAAACTGGTCTCATTGTTTTTAGGCTTGAGTGTGGTAATCCTTGTGGAATATGTAACATCAAATTGCATAAGTGTGACATTCGTTTCTTGATACTATACGCGTTCGTTTGATAAGTGCATGAGGAAAGGCGGTTCTTTCTGTTCAAATAAGCCTCACATAGCCAAAAAGACTTGATTTTATACCCTTATTATTGAGTTCTCTATGTTTAGCCCATTTGAGCCTTTGTAGCCTGTTTCATAACCTATCTAATAGCTACATTCCTAGAATTTACCTACCTTATCGGGACAGTCGCAGTTGCATGTTTTTCTTATCTACTTGTCTACTATGGTTGGGTCGGGATTTCAAAAAGAATATCAAATGGGTGTAGCAAGTATGTTGGCAATTGTGTCATTTATTCCCTTTGTTGAAATAAAGTTATGAAGCAAAAGAGAAAAAAAAAGATTTGAAAAAAAAAATGAAAATGAAAAAATGAAAAAAGAAAAGAAAAGAAAAGAAAAAGAGAAAAAAAGAAAAAATTGTTGCTTCAATGAGTTATTCAAGGGAAAATGAAAGGGAATTTACTAGAGTCTAATCCATTTTTTAGAGAGCAATTTCGATCTCTCTCTTGCGTTGTCAAAGTTTAAGATGATTTCTCTAGTTAGTGTTGGTTTGTGCTAGTCTTGTAGATTTGTTTTGGTAAGTGTCGCTGCGAGTACCGGTCTTAGCCCCACATTCCCATACGTGCCTTGGCACAATCCACTTCTATACCTTCACCATTTAGCCTCCCTTGTTATCCTGATTCATGTACTTTATAGCGAATGCGTATTTGTTGGGGAAATTACTATCACATTAGAATGCATGCATGTTTCATAAGTTGAGTGAGTGTTTCTATTTCTTTCTATCTTCACAAAACTCACCTTTACATAAACTTATGAGTGCTTGAGTGAATCCGCGAGAATCCGACAAATTGAGCCTTGCAAGATTGAAAGGTATTTGGTTTTTGTCTATACTACGGTATCATGTAAAATCTTGGAATATGAGCTGCGTTTTCTACTTTCCCGTGCCTTTGAATTTGTTTTATTGGTACAACTTGGTCATTACTTTGTTATAGATATGGATAGCTTGGGATTTGTATGTGCATTAACATTAGCTTTGAGTTTTTCATTCACCATTTGTATGTTTGTCTTTGTATGTGTCGAGTGCTTTGCTTAGAGACAAGCAAAGGATTGGTTTGGGGGAGTTTGATGATCATTATTTATATACATATTTTATGCCTCCCTTAGACACATTTAACTCGATTTACCGTCTTTCCTTTCTTGTTTCTATGCTATTTTAGCTAGAATATAGATTCTGCCGCTTCTGTTATGTTTTAATGCAGATTGGATGCATTTGGAGCTTTTTGAGTAGATATGGAGCATGGCGGACTTGGATCGTAGAAGCTAGGCACGGAAATCGAGGAAGAAAAGAGAAGAAATGAAGAAAAGTTGAAGAAACAAGCTTAAATGAGAGTTGCTCGATCGAGCAGAGTCATGTTGCTCGATCGAGTCGATGTCATGGCTGCTCGATCGAGCAGAAGGCCCTTGCTCGATCGAGCAAGTCATTATTTCGGCGGCTTTTTCGTGTTTTCCTTAATTTTAACCTAATTAGTTAGATCTTTTGTATTATAAAAAGAAAGCTCGTCTTTCTTAATTAGATATACTTTTCATATGCTTTCTTAGGCTATTGAATGCTTTAATGCTTTAATTCATAAACCCTAAATTAGTTTACTTTTCCGCGGGATTTTATTCATCAAAGACGATTGTCTTTAGTTCAACTTGTAATCGGTATTCTTCAATCTTTCTTAGTTATTTATTTAATTACCTTCTTGTTCTTTAATTATTCTTTGTTATTCCTTTCATTGTTGTTAATCATGTTTGCCTTAATTATTATTGTTGTTATATATATTGTTATGAGTAGCTAATTTCCTTTCAAGGGTTGAAAGGGGATCTAGGATTGTTAGAAGGGGTAGATTAATTGATTGAATTGCAATTGCATGGTTATCGTTTGATTATCGTTTTAATTCTAGTTGTTTGATTATTGGCCAGGATTAATTAACTAGTCTCGCAAATTAGGATTGACACCGACCGGGTTAAGACTAAGATAGGCTACGATAATTGAATAGAACTCGTTTAATGATAGCGATCGCATGTTAATTGTAGATCTAAAGGGCATAATTGAATCGACCGATCTTGTGACCTTAGATAACTTTATTGCATGATTGTTGATTTCATCCTTACCCCTGAACAATAATCCTAGTGAACCTGTGACCCTAGACTTTTAATCTCATTGTTTTCAACCTTACTAGTTTGTTATTGCTTATAGTTAGTTATTGCTTATTATTAATTGTTATTATTATTGTTATTGTTATTATTTATTGTTATTGTTGATTGCTTTTAGTTAGAACTCAAATCTCAAACCCCGAATTGTTACTTAGAGACAAACCTAGTTTAACAGATTAGAATACTACCGCCTCCCTGTGGATTCGATACCTTGCTTACCGCTGACTATTAGTTAGTAGTGAATTAGGTTTTACTTTGATTAAGGTGACGCGACTTTACCCTTATCAGCGATCACCATAAACACATGACTATAAACTTAGTCAAATTACCATTACTATCATAAGCACGAGTAATATTAGTCACAAAACTTAAAAGAAAATTGATAATCAGTTTACTTGGCCGCCTGGCCTCTTTATCGGCTATAGCAACATGAAACCACAAAATCGAAATCCAGTGTCAAATAAACATATGATGCAAATAATGTCCTTAGAGGTCGATAAACTAATGGGACCTCCCTCAGAAAAAAAAAACACACCACCGTTTGTAGAAAAGAACGATCTACATTGGCAATTCAATTTGCAAATAATGCTATCCTTCTAAAACTGAAGGAAAACCAGACATTTGACAAACTATAGTTCATGATTATATTATATACTTTATCACTTGCCTAATAGTTTGTCAAAGATGAGTACTAGTTTAACTAGTGTACCTACTAAACTCAAAACAGCATAAACAATCAAGCCCTTGTGAAAAATATGAGTCATAACTCCACTTTCACCGCACGATAAAGCATCATACTCGTCCATGAGAGTAGTACTAACCGGAGAATAATAATCATATTCTCCCCTTTGATCCTAATACCAAGGATCATATACCTCCCAATGTGACACCCTCAAATTTGCGGAAAGAAAAAAAATAATTTAAATAAATAAACAAAGGTGTCATAAATAAAAAGGTTCATAACAAAAGGAAAATAATATTATACATAAGAATTATACAAGACGGGAGACATATCTCCCGTATAAATACGGAAATAAAAGAGTGTATAATAATAAACAATCTAAGAACCGAATATAGGTCCAAGGTAAATACTTCGCTCGCTAGCTCGTCAATGTCCCCCAAGTATGCATCACCACCTGTTCGACCGCGTTAAATATAAACACGGAAGCCACAGTCAGTGGGGAGTAACTCCGAGTTCTCCCAGCCACGAAATGTCGAGTTTAATAAAACATGAATAACATAAAAGAGATGTATATGGAAAATACAAAACCTGAACATATACGATATGCTTTTCATGTTATGAAACAAATAACTAACATATAACCTATCATATGAATCCTATACCACGAGGTAGGGAAGCTGGTATTCTAGCTCAGAGGTTACATTTAAAACATGGCCATGATACACTCAACCCTAATCACACTAGCTATCATGTGAATCAGTTAACAACCGGTAATCCAAACTCTATCAACCGTAGCCGGCTTGCATCTCACCTTCTACGACTCATAGAATCATCAAACATGAAAGACCAATACGTCTAGAAACAGGCATAAGTTCTTAGTACAGTCAATAGTCGACTTCTGTAACTCGAGTTTATACCACAAGGTAGGAAAACATCCTAGTCCTAGACTGATCAGACCTAGCGACAACAGCTAACCCATTCCCTGTCTCAATACCAAAGGTACAGTGAGAATCTCTACTAGGCGACCCCCTAAGCAGAGTTGGCTAGTACTTAAGCTGGCTCCATTCCCAAAGTGGAAGCAATTAGGCAGCCATGCCCCGACTTGGATATAAACCCACCAAGCCGGCACACAAAAGCTATCAAGCCATGAACATATACTCGTTAAAGATAGTAAGGCCTATCAATGTCATGGTCCAAGGTGCTCATTTAGAATTAGAATGGTCAAGACGCCATATAATCATAATTCTCTATAAGTACTTAGTCAATACGACATATATCATACAATTAAACAGTCACGGGAAAAACTTCCTATCATGTGACTAATTGCATATAAATCACTTTCAAATATCATATCGCCTCATATCTACTAAGGCTCATTCATTCATTCATTAAATAAAACCTTACCTGAAGACAAATCCCCGACCCGAGTCCCGCGACGGGTCATCAGTCAAAACGGGGCTGACTAGATCATTGTTTGACCAAACCCGTTTGGTCAAACCGGCTAGAAACAGAGTCTTAGCCATTTAGGCTTGAACATAAGAATATCACATTCGTTTCATGCTATTTCATTCTAATTTCTAACATGTGAATTATTAATTCTTACCAAACCCGCTTGACTTAAAGGATATCAAATTAAACTACAATCTCATGCTATAATTTCTAACATGTGAGAAATAATAATATTATGAAAACCGTTTAATTAAATAATTTACTTATTAAAAATTTCCCACTTGCTAAATATTACAAAACATGATATAATAATAACACTAAACTCAAAAACCGTCACAAGCCCAAAGGAGACTCACGGGTCAGCCAAGACCGGACCGGGCCGAGACTGAACCGGGTCTGAACCGGGCCCACGGGCTGGTTTGGGCCTGTTTTGGTCAACATTTCAAAAATCGTTTTCTTAATATTTCCCCCATGCTTAACATATTTAAAACCCGTCAAAACAACAACAAAACAATCAAGTATCGACACAAGCCCAAAGGGCCAAATAACGGCCAACCTAGACCGGCCTGGACCGGGCCTGAACCGGGCTGAACCGGCCTGAACCGGCCTGGTTTGGGTCGGTTTCTCAGCCACCTTACACGGCCACCACCAACAACAACCCCAAATTTATTTCTAACATGTTTTAATTAACAACCATCCATTTTAACAACCAATTCAACCATCATTCATACTAAAATTATGATTATGAACAAATCATCCAACATGTCAAAAACATTAAACATGTTAAAAACTCATAAAACTTCATAATAATAACAACCTATCATGTTACTACTTAAAACCGTAAATAACAAAACATAAGTAAAAGTATGTAACATTAATTCGTCGAGTAACTCGGAATCGTTACCTTAGCTAGCACAAAACCAAGTAGCACCAAAATAAGAACTAAAAACCCGTCTACTAATCTTCTTCTAAAATATACGAGTCACCAAACTCGTCTTCATAATTTTCTCCTATAAGAAATGACAAAAATAACATTATTAGAATTAAAACTTGATTTCAACAATTAAAGTATTGAAAACGATTTTGTCGGAATTGAAAATAAAACGTCATGGAGATTGAAGAGCGGAGGGGAGGAGACTCTAGGAAATATAATTAGAAAGGAGTGGCTAAAAGTAACTGAAGGTTTGTGACGATTTTGCTCAAGAACGATCAAGAACACGAAGAACGATTTTGATTATATTAAAGAAGGTATTTAATAGATATTAAGTTGATTTAATGTAAAGTAAAAAAATAATTAGTGAGTAAGAGTGGAGAGGAGGACCGTGTAATTATAGGGGATTACGGGAGTCGGGTTTTGAACTTGTTGTTACGGAATTGACTCGGGTTTTATAAATATATTATGGTAAATATTTAGATATTATTAGATATTATATTAGTTTAATCAAATATCTAGATATTCTTAGATATTATGTTAGTTTAATCAAAAGAAAGGAAAATATCTAATCCTAAGAGGAGAGGAAGAGCCGTGGAGAAGAGGGAGTTGTCGGGTATGTTTTTACGCGATTTGTTGCGGAATTTAAGTTGACAGATCGATAAAGTTACAAATATCTTAGATATTTGTATTAGTTTAATTAAAGTAATCAAAAGCCTTAAAATGAGGGAAGGAGGGTGCTTTGGGCGTGTGGCCCACGTAGGAGTCAATTTCGGGTTTGTTTCGGGACTTAAGTTGACTCGGGAATAGTTAAATGAAGTTCGGGTTTAAACCGTAAAACCTTTTCTTTAATTCCTAATAAATTCAAAATAATTATATTAAATTATCATAAATTCAAATAAATCGTAATAAATTAAAATAAATTAAATTTATTATTTTTCAAATATAATTTCGGTCTTTCAAATTACGGGTTGTTACAAGTCAAATATTAAGATAATCGATTTAATCATGATTTAGATATTCATTTTAAAATGTTAAATTGAATCATCTAGTTTGTATCAATGTTTAATAATGATTAAATGTTGATAATTGTACCGATCTTGAAATGTTAGCAACATCAAATTAAAATAAAAAAAAAAATCAGGCTGTAGCTAAATAAAATAAAAAAAAAAATTTCGGATTTTTCTGTTTTTTTATTTTGGCCGAATTATTTTCTTTTATGCATTATATTGATAATTTATAATTGTTGTTGTGAAACAGTTTACAATTATTGGATACCCAATTATTTTTAAACGGTTTAAAATAATGTTGAATTAATTCATATTATACGATAATATGAATTAAAATTGGATTATGTTTGATTGGAATTATTGTGAGTAATTATGGAATTGTCACATAATTTTGATCATTTTAAATAGGTGGTTTGGATAAATTACTCTACATAATTAAGGAATTATGTCTTGAATGATTAATTTATTGTTGATGCATTTTATTTTGTTGAATGATTTGTTGAATGGTTTATTTACGTATTTTTGCAATTAGTTGTAATTTGTATTACCTAGTGTGGCCTTAGTTGATTATGCTTTCCTAATGATGGAAACATGATCTTGATGTAATTTTGAGATCTCGAATCTCCTTTTGTTTTCTTTGAAATTATGTTTTTTAAGTTAGAATGTAAATAGGTTTATATTTTGTAATTTATTAAATGTAATTTATTAAATGTAATTTGAGAAGACTAAAGATGGAGATCGGATTGCTTACTCCCGCTACATGGACCAAGATGGAACATCAAGACAAGCTTTTCGGGTCCAATCATGGATGGATTCCAAAGTTGTATTTTGTTCATTTTGGTAGATAGGCCACACTAGGACTTTGTAATTTTACGTATTTTTCGTTCTTGTTGCTTTTCATCACATGATAGTTAGTGCATCATATTCCGCCTAAACCAAACCACCTACTACTAAAATGCATGAAAATTGACTCATATAGTTTGGATGTTAGTTATCATGGACATAAAGATGTCACACGAATTTTAAGCCATCATCTTAGTTTATTCATTCTCGCATGCTAGATATTCGTTCACTTAAAATGAATTAAAATAAAGTTGATGGGATCTTCCTCTAAAACCTAAAATTGAGACTAGTCTTTATAGGCCAAACTACTATGAATCCCTTCTTCGTCGGTAGGCATATAGAACCTTACTCTCCATATGACCCCTTCTACGTTGGGTAAGTAGTATGTGTTGACTTATTTTACCTCAACATTATAATCCGAAGAGTTTCTCGTGATTATGATGGACTATAGATAAAATTTATCGACCAAGAATTATAAAGGTAGAATTAGCCAAAAGGTTGGCTTATGAATTTACAGATAATTGAGTCTTGGGATCATTTATATAATTCTTGAGGGAGGTCAATTGTATTAATGCTTGAGTCCTCGCATTAAACAAGTTTTGCACTAGACTTAATTCATATCGATGAGTATGCTTATTATTATATTTTTCTTCTTTTTCGCAGTGTAGAATTCGTCTTATATTGATAATACTGCTATAACAAATGGCTGGCCATAATGATGTCCCTATGCCAAGTGCCACACTTGCACGCGAGTCCTGGCTTAAAAATTTCATGGATAACATGAATCAGTCCACGCGACTGAAGAATGACGGGTCCAACTTTGCGGACTGGGAGGCGGCATTACGGAATGCAGCCATTGCTGACGGCAAGCTCCAGTACTTGACTGAGCCAATACCGCCAAACCCAGGCCCCAATGCGAGAGCTAACGAGTCAGATGCTTATAATGACTTCGTTATGGAAGCGAGTGCGATAAAGATCGTACTCATCTTTGCAATGGAAACCAATTTGCAAAGACGCTTCATTGCCCAAGGTGCAAATAAGATTTTCACCACGCTCACTAACGAGTTCTCAAAAGCACCGAGAATCGTTACTTATGAACATACCTGTCGCTTCTTTGAGGTGAAACTCCAGAAGGGCCAACCGGTTAGCCCACACATTCTTGATATGATTGAGAATGTCGAGAAACTGGAGGCATTTGATTGCAAAATCAGTGAGAGCATAGTCATTGACCGTGTGCTTCATTCACTTCATGATGGTTTTGCCCTTTTTAGGGCAAATTACTACATGAATGACATGAAGAAAAGTCTTCATGAGCTACACTCACTTCTCGTACAGACCGAGAAGGATCTGAATCAGAGTGGGAGCATGAAGCAAGATGTTCTCATGATTTCCAACAAAAACAAAGGTAAGGGCAAGGCTCACGGCGACCTAAATGTAGGGAAGCCAAAGTTTTAAAAGTCGGGAAAGGGTAAGAGTGGGCCTGGTGAGACTAGTAGCTCACAAGGCAAGACAAAGAGTAAGGACAGTGACAGTGAGTGCCACCATTGCCACAAGACTGGGCATTGGAGGAGCAACTGTCCCGTGTACCGTGAGGACATAAAAGCAGGCCGCGTCACTCTTGTTGGTATGTCATCTTATATTCATATGATTGAGATTATCCAAGGAAGTTTTGGAACTTGGGTACTTGATACTAGTTGTGGTTCTCATCTGTGTAATCATTTGCAAGGCCTAAAAAACATCACACCTCTCGCAAAGGGTGATGTGGACCTGCGAGTTGGGAATGGAGCAAAAGTTGCTGCAGTCTCAATGGGAACATAAGTAATCCAACTCCCATTTGGATTTGAGTTATATTTATATAATTGTTACTATGTACCCAGTTTATCTAAGAACATTATTTCTGTCTCCGTGCTTGATAAAGACGGTTTTTCATTTTTAATAAAAGACAATAGCTGTATTTTCTCTTTAAATGAAATGGTTTATGGCAAAGCAGTTTCCATGAATGGCATTTATATCTTAGATCAAACAACAGACATATTACACATGAATAATAAGAAAGTAAAGGTTGGTGACAAAGATCAAACTTATCTATGGCAATGTCGTATGGGACACATAAATGAAAAACGTGTAAAGAAGCTCATTGAGAATGGGACTATCTCCCCATTTGATTACGAATCATTTGGCACGTGTGAATCATGTCTTATCGGCAAAATGACTCGAATTTCCTTCAAAGGTGTTGGAATGCGTGCTAATGACCTATTAGGACTCATACATACTGATGTATGTGGACCTATGTCAATCAACGCAAGAGACGGCTATAGATATTTTATCACTTTCACGGATGACTTGAGTAGATACGGATATGTCTACTTACTGAAGCATAAAAGTGAGTCCTTTGAAAAATTCAAGGAATTCCAGAATAAGGTTGAGAACCAACTGGGAAGAAAGATTAAAGCACTTCGATCAGATCGTGGTGGCGAATATCTTTCAAATGAGTTTGATTAACACCTAAAAGACTGTGGCATAGTGTTACAGTTAACTCCACCTGGAACATCTCAATTAAATGGTGTGTCCGAACGGAGAAATCAAACATTACTTGATATGGTTCGATCCATGATGAGTCACACGGTAGTACCTAATTCACTATGGGGTTTTTCTCTTTTGTCAGCTGCTCTTATACTTAACCGAAGTCCGTCTAAAGCTGTAGACAAGACTCCATATGAGATATGGAAGGGAACGATCCCTAACTTGTCCTTTATTCGGGTTTGGGGCTGCGAGGCTTATGTCAAGTGGAGACACGAGGATAAGCTCGGCCCGCGATTGGTCAAGACATACTTTATTCGTTATTCAAAAGGAATGTTTTGTCATTACTTCTATTCGCCTACCGAACATCGAGTTTTTGTTGCGGCTAGTGCGAAGTTCTTAGAGAAAGAGTTTCTCGAGAAAAAGACAAGTAATAGAACCTTCGATCTGTCGGAGATTCAAGAACCAACAACCGAGCAACCGATGGAGTAAGATGTTCCTTCAACTTCTGCTACGGTTAATATTCCTCAGGAACCTAGGAGGTCGGGTAGAGTCTCCATTCCTCTAGACAGATACAATGGTATGGTCGAGGAGAATGATAGAGATGACATTTTGCTCCTAGAGAGTAACGAACCCGCTACCTATAAAGGTGCCATGACCTGTTCCGACTCTAAGCTATGGCTTGAAGCCATGCAATCCGAGATGGACTCCATGTATGAGAATAACGTATGGGATCTTGTTGATTTGCCTGATAAGGTACGACCTCTTCAGTGCAAATGGCTTTATAAGATAAAGCATTCTGTAGAAGGGCAACCAGATACCTATAAGGCACGACTAGTGGCAAAAGGTTTCACTCAAGTGCAAGGATTGCATTATGATGAAATCTTTGCACCCGTAGTTATGTTGCGTTCCATTCGGATAATCTTAGCGATTGCCGCTTTTCATGACTATGAAATTTGGCAGATGGATGTGAAAACCGCCTTCTTAAACGGTTTTTTGGAGGAGGAATTGTACATGGTACAACCCGAAGGTTTCATTGATCCTAAAAATCCTAAGAAAGTTTGCAGGCTTAAGCGTTCCATTTATGGACTTAAGCAAGCATCTCGGAGTTGGAATCATCGTTTCGACCAGGTGATAAAAGAGAATGGTTTCACTCGATCGGTCGAGGAACCGTGGTTATATGTCAAGTCGAGTGGGAGTAAGATTGTCTTCTTGATATTGTATGTCGATGACATACTCTTGATTGGAAATGACATTCCTCTCTTATCTTCGGTAAAAGTATGGTTAAAGAACCATTTCTAGATGAAAGA
>JAIUZE010034863.1:0-23888 GCA_022085475.1 Heliosperma pusillum | reverse complement strand
TGATTTTTGATATTTGTCTGACAAATACTTATTGATCATATGGTTAATTATCTTGTATAATTACGTGTTAATTTGATCATATAACATTTATATGACTCAATTAAATAAATAATATGTACTTAACATTTTAAGTAATATTTTACCATTATATCAATATATAATGGGTCCCACACTGCTTAGTTAATTTATTTTACAACTCCTTGTAAATATAATTAACTAATTACCTCTATCTCAAACCTCAACTAATTTAGTAATTTAACGATTAATTACTAAGTTAAATCTTATTTAATCGTATTAAAAATAAGATATAAATTTATTAGTCAATTATCGCATAATTGAAAAATAAGTTTAATCGAATTTGAGTTCTTAACTCAATTTCTAACAATTAACTCTCGTACATATCGAATATATGTAATGTACTAATTAACTGTATCGTATACAAATAATTAGTTACTATTTGGATTTCATCCTTTAGGTGTGACCGAAAGGGATCAGTTGATCACCGCCGTCAAACGACAATAACGTCAAACTCTAGTCAGCCAACCGTTATTGATTTACGTTAATCAACTGACTAATCATATATTTAGTCAATAAATATCCCAATTATATTCCTTAATAAGATTTATTATGTGGCGCACTATTGTGGAGGACACCTACTCCAACAAGAATATCTCCCATGTCTCGTATTTAGAAGACATATTGGTCATTGAGAATGATGTATTAACATTGCCTTCCGTGGAGGAGTGTTTGAGAAATCATTTCTAGATGAAAGACTAAGAGTAGGTATCCAAAATTTATAATGATAGATGAGAGAGGATACACATGATTGCTAATGTTTCCGCCATTAGGCCAATCATATTTGCCAAGATATGCACATACCTTGATAAGTTGTATGCTTGGAGCTAGGTAGCACGGACACTCCTCCTAATTAGCCGTCCCGTGTCGGACACCGTGTCGGACACACAGACACCTATAAATAAGGACTGAGAGGTTGAAAGACTAAAAGATATTAATTAGAAGATGAGTTTGGTGGGAAATGAGAATAAATTATAGTCAAAGTAAAATTTTACCTTTAATTATTTACATTTAATATCAAATACCAATATAAAATTAAATTCGTACATTATTTATAATTATAAAACGTATATTTTATTAAATTTAAATGTCGTGTCCCGTGTCCTAAATTTCACGAGATGCCATATCACGTGTCCGTGTCCGTGTCCGTGTCGTGTCCGTGTCTGTGTCCGTGTCGTGTCCGTGTCCGTGTCTGTTTTCGTGCTACCTAGGCTTGGAGTATGACAAGTTGATAACAAGTAATCCACATGAGAGTCATTGGATAGCCTTCAAGAATGACCATGAGATTCTTGAGCAGAACTATGAGTTTATTCTTTTGTTTGGTAATAATAACTTAGTTGCGTGTTAAGTGTCACACGAACCCAAGTTTCCAAACCTATAAAGGATCTGACAAAATCCAAGGCTAAATTTTGTTATATTAAAAGCGAATAAATAAAAGGGATGATTGAAGTGTCAATCATTGAAAATTATACAAATAGAGTCTTAGTACATAAAGAAGAGGATGAGGTGGATTACAAGGATCTAATAAGTAGACCCTTCCACCAAGATACCCATAACATGGTTATCATGATAACAAGTGGGAGCATCTTTTAAGATTAAAGAGCCCAATACTAGATAGAGATCTAGAGATGTACTTAGATAAATTCATGTTATTGGGAATAACGATGAATGGAAAGAAAAAGCAATTCTAAAGTTGGAACAAATGGATACATAGTATATCCACCATCCAAGCTTTTATTTCATTTAGACAACATGACCATGAAGTGTCATGGAACTTGTATACTTTAGATTATATGATATGAAGCAATAACATTGTGTTGATTTTTCATATGTGATAATCACATTTATCGTTTGAGTTTCTAAAACTCATTATTGTGCTTTGTTATTGACAACGTCAAATATTGTCGTGTCTAGTAGTAATTTTTAGAGTCTTTCGTTTTACTTTTTACAGGTCATTAGCTTTGTTTTATGTTAATTTTAGTTTTTGTAATAATGTTAGTATTTAGTATTTTAAGTCAATTTTGAGAGTCAAATCCCGAAAGTCAATGAAAGTCAAACCCGAAAACCCGAGACCCAAAAACCCGGAACTTGAAGTGGGCTAGCAATGAATCACCAAGGCATGAAGACCAAGCCCGATGGGTCAATGGAAGTCAAGGCGGGGTCAATATCCATGGGGTCAACGAAAGTCAAGAAGGAAAGCAAAGGAAAAATTTGGCAGCGCTCGACGCAGCCTGCGTCGTAGGACGCAGCCTGCGTCATTTCTCAGCACGGGTTTTTCTCATTTTCTCGTCTTGTCTTTTGGAAGCCCACCTTTCAAGGCCCCTAGGTTTGCGGACCAAGGGTATAAAAGAAGAAATCTGAAGAGAGAGAAGGGCATCAAGCATTCAACATACAACAATATATTTTCCTTAGGTTTCTCTACTTTTGTTCTTAAACTTTGGCTCTTGTAATGGGTTTTTACTTAGAAATTGGTTGTAATATGAAGACTATGGGTAGCTAATCTTCTTTTGCTTAGTGTAATTTGAACAAGTTCTTCCCTTTTAGCATTGTAAGACCTTTTTAATCCTTCCTTCTCTATTTAATTCCATTTTCCTTTGTTTGAATTTCATTGTTAAATGAATTGTTGTTAAGACTAACCATCTTAGTAATTGTTTGTTTGATTAAATTGCTTTGTCTTGATGAATTTGGTTGATTTGTCTTGGTATTTGTTGAAGCAACTTTGAAAGATTGTAACTTTGGTTTAAAAGTTGGAATCTTTTGAGTGGAATTTGGGTTATTGTGTATTTAGGACATGGTTTAATATTTTATTACATGATTCTAGCATATTTCTATGGTTTTGTGCTTAAAGCTTGCATCTTTATTTATGCTTATGTTTTAATAAGTATGGGTTTAGTTGTATTGGGTCATTTATGGATGGTTTAATTCATGGTGGCTAATTCTTAGAAGTTTGAAATAGATAATTAGAGAAGGGAGGAAAGGAGGGATCTTTACTTTGTTAATTGTAGGGGAACTTGGGATAATTGCACTAAGTTACTTCTCCTTATTTGAATCTTTGAGTATTTAGTTGGTGTTGGTGATTATTAGGCTTGATAATCTTTTCTCATGAAAAACTCTCTTCTTATTTGTTATCTACATGTTTACCATTGTGAATATCATAGTTTGTAAGTAATTCAAGTCTTTGTTTCAATTAGTGTTTTAATTTGTGGTTAGATTAATTAATTTGTTTAATCGGTTTTTAGCAAGAGTCTAGATTAGATTTTTTAGCATTCATCGCCTTCCCTTGGGTTCGATCCTTGTCTTACCCTTACTACCCTTTACGTAGGTTGGTTTGAGTCTAGATTTGGTTTTATTAAATTGTTATTTGGCATAGCTAATTTGTGGAATTAACGACACCGTAAAATAAGCTTGTCAAATTTGGCGCCGTTGCCGGGGAAGGCAATTTAGCTAAATATCAAATTGAACTCTTGTTAGTGTCATAATTTGTTTAGATTGTTTTTCAAATATTTCTTTTTTGTATTGTTTGTAGGTTACTTGGTGTTGAAGTTACTAATTGTGTTGTTGAAGTGTTTTAGAGTTTATGCCTAGGTCACAAGAGGGACTTGGTGACCAAGACATTGATCCGGCTTCTAGTAGCATTTCCAATTGGTTGTTTTCGAATCCCCTCCATAGGAGACCCTTTTGGAGGGAGCCTAGTGAAGAGGAGTTTGAGAACAATATTTTTCAAGAACCACAAGAACAAGTGTTTGTGTCACCACCTAGATCACCACCTAGGAGACCACCACCCTTGAACATCATCTAGCCACCCGAAATGGAAGATAATAGAACTATTGGTGAGATCCGGGCAAGAAACTATGAAGAGCAACCGTTGTGTATCGCATACCCTCCCATGGGGGATGTAAATTTCGAGCTAAAGGGGTTCTTTGTTCATAATTTGCCAAGATTTCATGGAATGGTGGGGAATGATCCCAATAGGCACTTGGTCGAATTTCACATGATATGCCAAGGGGCCATCCCTCAAGGAGTGACCGAAGACCAATTTAAACTTAGGGCATTTCCATTCTCTCTACAAGATGCCGCTAAGGAATGGTTATTTTGTCTTCCGGCCCATTCCGTCAATACTTGGGTGGGTTTGAAGAAGAAATTTCTTGAGAAATACTACCCGGATTCAAGGCATAACCACTCAAAGAAGCTCATCACTACCATTGAGCAAGACATGGGGGAAACTCTCTATGACTATTGGGAGCGATTCAAAAGCCTCGTGGCAAGGTGCCCGTATCATGGAATGTCGGGTGACGATTTATTGACGGCCTTCAATGAAGGATTATGCCAAAACGACCAACGGATGATTATAGCCGCCACCGGAGGTGGTATTGATACACTTAATGTGGCCGAGGCCAACAACATTATTGAGAAGTTGGCTATGAACACAAGAAGCTACGGGAGGAAGAATGAAAGGGGAGGAAGCTCTAGAAATGTATCTTCCATGGAAGATTCTCATGCCTCTCAAAATCACAAACTCATGCAAGAGATGGGTGAACTCAAAAGCTTGGTATCCAACTTGGTTGTCAACAAAGGTAATTCATTTTCGCAACACCCCGAATCACTTGAATGTTCTTATTGTGGAGGTGAACATGCTACAAATACATGTTACATCATGATTGAGCAAGGAGCCACCATGGAGAGTGTCAATGCCATGGGGTATGGGAATTACAATGCTAGAAACCCAAGTGGTGGAGGAATGTATAACCAAGTGGGAAATCGTGATCTTTTGGGGTGGGGAGGAGACAAGTCAAAGAGTTTTGAAAATGGTCAATTCAATCACTTGAGAGCCCAAAATCCAACCCAAAACCGAAACACCAATTTCAACCAAAATCCCCAAAGAAATTTCAACAACAACCCAAGACCCAACAACTCAAATTTTCCAAGTAATTCTCAATCCCAAAGACAACCAAACCAAAATCCAAATCAAGGGAATTCTTCTTCTCAAGGGAACTTGAGTGACATCTTGCAAACACTTCTTGCCAATCAAGAGAAGGATAGGGAGGAGGCAAGGAGGGATAGAGAGGAAGCAAGGAAGGATAGGGAGGCTAACAACCTTAGGGTGAACAACTTGGAAACCCAACTATCCCAAATGGCCTCAAATTTGTCAAAATCCCAAGCCTCAAGCTCCACAAGTTCCCATCTCAAACCATTCCCCCACCAAGGGAAAATGCTAGTGCCATGACATTGAGGGGAGGCAAAGAGTTGGAAGTAAACCCCCTTGGCAAAGGAAAGGAAAAGATGAAGAATATTGAGATGGAAACTTTGGAGATTGAAGACCAAGGAGAATTGGTGGTTGGTCAAGAAGAGATATTGAGAAATGAAAAAGGGGCATCCACAAGCATGGACCCAAAGGGAGACAATTCAAGGAAGAGCAAGGACACTATTGAAGATGATGAAGTGGAGGAGTACATACCGGAAGTCCCATTTCCTAGTGCCTTGATAAGCACAAGGAAATATGCCAAGGAGAATGACTTATATGAGACTTTCCGGAAATGTGAGGTAAACATCCCTTTCCTTAACTTGTTGAATAGTGTTCCTAGGTATGCAAAGTTCTTGAAAGAACTTTGTACACCTAGGAGAAATCCTAAGAAGGGAACCCATAAGGTTAGGGTGAGTGAACATGTGTCGGCCATTTTCAAACAAAATTTGCCCAAGAAATGTGGAGACCCGGGCATGTTCACCATCCCTTGCACTATTGGGGGAAAAAGTTTTAAACGTGCCATGCTAGACTTAGGGGCTTCTATAAACGTCATGCCTTTATCTATTTATGAGACCCTAGGTTTAGGACCGTTGTCTAAAACCGGGGTAGTCATTCAACTTGCCGATAGGTCTAGTGTTTACCCAAAGGGCATGGTAGAGGATGTACTAGTGGAAGTCGATAATCTTGTCTTCCCGGCGGATTTCTACGTCTTAGATATGGAATCTAGCTCTAGTGCCACCCCTCTCCTTCTTGGTAGGCCGTTTATGAAAACTTCAAATACCAAGATCGATGTTTCAAACGGGTGCTTGACTATGGAGTTTGAAGGGAAAAGATTAACTTACAATATATATGACTCCATGAGGCACCCGAGTGACCATCAATCTTGTTTCTTCTTGGATATCTTTGAGCCATTAGTGAATCAAATGTATAAACTTTGTGATAGAGACCCACTCGAGGTAGCTTTAACTAACCCCATGGAAGAGGAAGGTTTGCG
The DNA here is from genome assembly GCA_022085475.1 of Heliosperma pusillum. NCBI lineage: Eukaryota > Viridiplantae > Streptophyta > Magnoliopsida > Caryophyllales > Caryophyllaceae > Heliosperma > Heliosperma pusillum. The sequence continues at coordinate 17,577 of JAIUZE010034863.1, read as the reverse complement.
CTTGTTGTTGGCTTTTGATGTGCAGGAATGTCTTGAAGACTTGGAGAGGGAAGAGCCCATAGAAACATATGAGGAGCTCAACGTCATAGAGATGCTGAAAACTGGGCAAAGTGCTCGACGCAGCCTGCGTCACACGACGCAGCCTGCGTCACACGACGCAGCCTGCGTCGTACGACGCAGCCTGCGTCACTGGACGCAGCCTGCGTCCTGCACTGGCTAGGTTGTCCGAGTTATTTGCCTTGAGTATCCCACTCCACAAGCCCCTCCCTTCCATTATCCAACCTCCTAAGGTCGAGTTGAAGACCCTCCCAAGCCATTTAAAGTACATCTTTCTAGGGGACAAGAACACCCTACCACTTATCATTTCAAGCACACTCACCGAGGACCAAGAAGGCAAATTGGTATCACTACTTGAAAAGCATAAGGAAACATTTGGGTGGAGCATAGCGGACCTAAAAGGGATAAGCCCGGTGACTTGCATGCACAAGATACGGCTTGAAGTGGATGCCAAACCGGTCCGACAACCCCAAAGGAGGCTCAATCCACCCATGGCGGAGGTAGTGCAAGAAGAGGTAATTAAGCTATTGCAAATGGGTATCATTTTCCCTATTTCCGACTCTCGTTGGGTTAGCCCAACTCAAGTCGTACCCAAAAAGGGAGGAGTGACGGTAGTCAAGAATGCACAAGGAGACTTGGTCTCCACCCGACCCCAAACCGGTTGGAGAGGGTGTATTGACTACCGCCGCTTGAATGCGGTAACATTGAAAGACCATTTCCCGCTACCATTTATTGATCAAATGTTAGAAAGATTAGCGGGGAAAGCTTTCTATTGTTTCCTTGACGGTTACTCGGGGTATTTTCAAATCCCAATCGCACCCGAGGACCAAGTCAAGACCACATTCACATGCCCATTTGGTACATTTGCTTATCGTCGTATGCCCTTTGGTTTGTGTAATGCACCGGGAACTTTTCAACGGTGCATGTTGAGTATTTTCTCCGACTATGTAGAACGAATCATAGAAGTATTCATGGACGATTTCACCGTCCATGGGGACTCCTATGATGCATGTCTAAAACACCTTGCTCTTGTCTTAGAGCGATGCCAAGAGTCTCATCTCATCTTAAACTCCGAAAAATGTCATTTCATGGTGACTAGTGGCATCGTTTTAGGACATGTAGTGTCGGAAAGGGGGGTTGAGGTGGATAAGGCTAAGGTTGACATCATAAATACTTTACCTTATCCCTCTAACACCTGAGACATTAGGTCTTTTCTAGGACACGCCGGTTTCTACCGGAGATTTATTAAGGATTTTTCCAAGATTGCTAACCCGTTATGCAAGCTTTTGCACAAAGAAGCGGAATTTGTTTTTGATGACTCATGTACGAAAGCATTCAATGACTTGAAGGAGAGATTGGTCACCGCACCAATTATTCAAGCACCACGATAGGATCTTTTATTTGAAATCATGACCGATGCAAGTGACTATGCATTGGGAGTGGTTTTGGGTCAAAAGAGTGACAAGGGACCCCATGTGATCCAGTATGCTTCTACCCTCTTGAATGATGCTCAAAAGAACTATTCCACGACGGAGAAGGAATTCCTTGGTGTGATTTATGCTCTAGAAAAATTCCGATCTTATCTTTTGGGCACAATGTGATCATCTACACCGATCATGCCGCCATTAGATACCTTGTGGCAAAGAAGGATGCAAAGCCAAGGTTGTTGAGATGGATTCTTCTTCTAAGTGAGTTTGATGTGGAAATAAAAGACAAGAAAGGGGTGAAGAATGTGGTGGCGGATCATTTGAGCCGGCTAAACCATGAAGGAAGACCATCATGCCCTCTTGAGGAGGTTGAAGGAGGTCTCCCTCATGAGTCACTTTATGCTATACAAGTGGAGGAGCCATGGTATGCTACCATGGTCAACTATTTGGTGACAAAGCGGCTTCCAAGCCATTTCTCTTCTCATCAAAAGAGCAAAGTCAAGTCCGATGCCAAGTACTATACATGGGATGATCCTTACTTGTGGAAATTTTGCCAAGATCAACTTGTGAGAAGATGTGTGCCCGAGAGTGAAATTCCTTCCATCTTACATCATTGTCATGACTATGCTTGTGGAGGGCATTTTGGGCCACAAAGAACCGCTAGAAAAGTGCTTGAATGCGGTTTCTTTTGGCCAAGTCTTTTCAAAGATGCCCACAAATTTGTAAAAACTTGTGACCGATGTCAAAGGGTGGGGAATTTGACAAAGAGAAATGAGATGCCACAACAACCTCTTCTATATTGTGAGATCTTTGATGTGTGGGGAATTGATTTTATGGGCCCTTTTCCAAATTCCGGTGGTTATTTGTACATCCTCTTGGCGGTGGACTATGTATCAAAATGGGTTGAAGCAATTTCTACCCGCACCGATGATGCCAAGGTAGTAGCCATTTTCATTCAAGAGAACATATTCTCTCGGTTTGGCTTTCCAAGGGCTATCATTAGTGATAGGGGGACCCATTTTTGCAACAAAGTGATTGGAGGCCTTCTCAAACGATATGGGGTGAATCATAAAATTTCCACGACCTATCACCCACAAACAAACGGGCAAGCCGAACTCTCAAACCGTGAAATTAAAGGAATACTTGAAAAGACGGTTAATCCGGATAGAAAGGATTGGAGCAAGAGGCTAGTTGATGCATTGTGGGCATATAGGACCGCTTTTAAAACCCCCATTGGCATGTCCCTATTCCGTCTCATCTATGGCAAGGCTTGCCACCTCCCCGTGGAGGTTGAGCACAAAGCCTATTGGGCTATCAAATCTTTCAACCAAAACCAAGATGAGAGCGGTATGCACCGAAAGCTTCAATTACAAGAACTTGAAGAAATTCGCCAAGATGCTTATGAGAACTCTTCCATCTACAAAGAGAAAACAAGGAGATGGCATGATGGAATGATAAACCGTCGAGTTTTCAAGGAGGGTGATAAAGTTCTTGTGTTCCAAAACCGGTTTAAGCTCTTTCCGGGCAAGTTGAGGTCAAGATGGTTTGGACCTTATACCGTCAAGAAAGTGTTTACTCATGGAGCTATTGAAGTGGAGGGGCCCGGGCATGGAAAGCTCCTCAAAGTGAATGGCCACCGTCTCAAGCACTACTTCCAAGGATGTGCCCGGGAAGGGGAAGAGGAGGTCTTGCTTGAAGACCCGGTCTATCAAAGTTGAAAAGCCTGAAATAGCTAAGTCGAGCCATCGACTCTAAATAAACGGCAAAACATTGTACATACTCTATCCTTGTGAATATTTCTTTGAAGTTTCTTTGTTAAATCTTAGCATTTAAGTTGTTTTAAGTTAGTTAGACATTGCATCAAACAAAATTTTTTTGAAGTTATTAACGGTTTTGTGAAGTTTTGCGAGTTTTTGGCCCCTCGGGATGTGTGCCACGGATAAAAAGTTTGGGAATCGATGGAATTTGGATATTTGAGGTTATTATGGGCCATTGGAGTGAAATTGCAAGTATGGGGGTGTTTGGAGCACTTAGCAAATATTTTGCTAAGTGCAAAAGCAAGAACCATCCGGCAGTGAAGGACGCAGCCTGCGTCGTAGGACGCAGCCTGCGTCGAGAGCAGATTTCGGTTTATTTTCCAGCCTTTGCCCGTGTTCTTCATAAAACAAAAGCCTCATCTTCCTCTTTCAGTTTTCACGAAAAAGACCCCTAACCCAACCCCAATCCCTCAAAAACTCATCTTTCTCACTCAAATCTTCCAAAACTTTCATCAAAATCAATCCAATTCTTCTTCCTAATCATTATTCTACCTTAAATAACCCCAAAATCAATCTCACTCACCCTAAATCTCCGAAAATCCGGTTTGAAAACCTAGCTTTTGCCTTCCTCAAATTCGTTTTTTAGGAACTTTTGTTGGGTTTTTATGGTTATTTGTCGAATTCCTACCTATTCTAATCATCAAGGAGCTTGAATCTTGTGGAAAAGCAAAGGTATAACTTCATACTCGACTTTTTCATTAATCTTCAAGTTTTTGCTCGAATTAGGCTAGCTTTAGTCTTAGGTTGAGTTCCCCCTTTCCCTTGCTTGATTGTGTAGTTAGGATTGGACAAATTTTTCTGAGTAAGGTAAAGAAATTCAACAAACACTAGCTTTTTGAGGTGTAGAAATTGTTGCACACCAAGTGTTTGTTGAATTGCTTGAGTGAAAAACCTTTCGAGTGATTGGTTGTTATTGTTGTAGTGTGTTGTTTGTTACATTTTGCAGAAATGGCACCAAAGATCTCTAAGTTGTTTGGCAAAGGGAAAAATAAGAGGGCCGCGGTGAGTGAGCCCGACACCGAGGTTGAAGCGGTGTTCATGGGCTATGAGAGGATGCAAGCTCAATATAAGAAAATTTGGGATCAAATATCCACTCACCCTCTTGTAGCCACTAAATTCTTTTGCCCAACCACCCTCCATGCCTTAGGCATGTTCAACTTGACAAGGGACCTGCTAGCTAAAGTAGGGCTAGAGGCTTATCTCGAGCCAAACTCCTGGGGTTACACCTATAGGAGTTTCGCATACGAGTTTCTAGCAACCTTGTCGGAGTTGGATGTGCCCGAAGGTGAGGAGAAAGCCTACCGTTTCCGATTGAACCAAACTTGGCATAATGCCCCAACTTCTGAAATCCGTCAAATCCTAAAAATCACCAAGCAACCCGAAGACATTAGGTGCCCAAGGGGCAAAATGCATATGATGTGGGGTAGCATTACCAGTGACCACGGCCCGTCTAAGGATGCCAAACTATCAACCATCACCCACCCCGTCCTCCGCCTAATTACTAGGTTCCTTACCACCATTTTCAACTCCGCGGGAGAACCCACCAAGGTGCCGTAGAATATCCGGCTTTGTTTGTGGACTATGCTTCCGGAGGGGGTAGGGATCCCGGATTGGGCCGATTTGTTTTTGAGAGCTTGCATCAAGCATAGGCAAAAATCGGCAAGGGGAAGCATCTATTGTGGGGGGGTGATTTCTTTCTTGGTAAGGCATTATGAGGGGGGCATTGGAAATGATCAAGCGGTGAACATATGTAGGGGGTTGACGAGGTACAACCGTCTTGGGCTAGAAGAAGTTCACATGTTCAAGACTAGCAAAGAGCAACCCTTGAAAGGGTTTTGGTTGGGAATTGACGGGCTAAGCTACATGAAGTTGCCTAGACCTCAAAACAATCCTTTACCTAGAGGACCCGCGGCATGGGATTTTGAGTGTCCTAGGGAGGAGAGTTTGGGGGTAAGTAGTGCGGAGGAGGAGGAGGTAGAAGAAGTGCCTTTGAGGCAAAGGAGGGTAAGTAGAGAAGGTGGTGAGGGAAGTGAGCATTTGAGAGAGGAGATCAAGATCCTTGCAATTGAGCAAGGCCCTTCCCACACCACAAATTTTGAGCAACAACAACAACAACAACAACCACCACCTTTCCATTTCCAATCACCATTCCAAAGCCACCATGATACCGACACCCCCATGTTTGATGCGGAGGGTCGTTCTAGCACACCCGTGGAGCCATGGCAACAACAAATGGCTAACTATTTTGCTAGCACCAACGACGTCTTGGCACACATTAGTGGGAGGGTGGATGCCTCAAACACTTGGCAACAATTACAAGGAGGTAGGCTTGAGAGTTTGGATGATTGGCATAATGTTGTGGAGGAGAGGGAGAGATTGAGAGGGGAAGCCGAGAGGGCTCAAAATGCGGAATGGAAGAGGATGCTAGACGGGCAAGAGGAAGCCCGCCTTTGGAGAGAACAACAAGATCAAAGGTGGAAAGAGCAAAATGAAATGTGGGCCACCCAAAATGCTTGGAGGGAGCAAGCTACGAGCCACTTTAACGTTCAAAATGAGCGCCACCACACCTATCTTCAAGACTCCTATGAAGATGCGGTGGCACAAGAGGACGTCTATGGCTTGGCTAGCTCTCTCTTTGGGATGTCCATGCAACAAAACCCGGGCTACCCTTTTCCTTACACCCAAGAGACCCTTGATGAAGGCATGGAGCGAAGAAGAAGGATTAGAGAAGAAAGGGAGAGGAGGAGAAACCGAGGAGGTGCCTTGGGGTCTTCTCGTTTCGACAATTGATGAGGTAACATTTTTCTTTTCTCCTACAATGAGGACATTGTGTATTCTAAGTGTGGGGGAGAAGATTGTACATAGTTAGTTTGTTTTTGATGCATTGTATTTTATTTGTCTTTATTTTGAAGAAAAAAGAAAAGAAAAAAAAAAGAGAAAAAGAAAAGAAAAAAATTGAAAATCCCGGCTAGGTGAAAACCCACAAGGGTGGGCACCTAGGCAAGATTTGGGAAGGTGGCCGAGGACGGAATGAAAACCCGAAAGGGCATTCCGGGCAAAATGAAGAATCGAGTTGCGAGCCACCAATGAGAGGAAAGGAAAAGCTAAGGTGAAAACCCGAAAGGGCACCTTAGGCAAAATGAGGGATTTTCAAGAAAAAAAAAGGAAAAATGAAAAAATGAAAAAAAATTTTGAGCATAATTCTTCCTATGATGAGGATTTTGGAGGAATAAGAAGGGAGTGATAAGGAGGAAATTGGAAGGAGGCTAGCATAGGACCCCATTTATTTTTATTTTTGAGTCACAAAACTTGGTTTCAAATTGGTGGATTTATTTGGATGTTTACTTGGTTGTGCAAATTTTGAAGTTTGGGGCCAACCAAGTAACCATGATTTGCATTAGTGGAGTAATAAGGGGGTGATATAAGGAGTGGATTTGCATGGAGGTTGTTGAGAAAGACCATCTCGCTATGCCTTGGGATAAGGCAAAGATGGTCATACTACTTTTTTTGGAGCTATAAGGAGGGAGGAGTTGATTTGAGTCGGAGTAGGTGGCATGTCGTGTCTTTAGTCTTGAGGGATGATATAAGGAGGGGGAGTGAGAGAAGAGTGTCACAAGAATTGAGTCTTTTTATTTTGTTTTTGGCATGGGTGGTTTGTTTAAGAGGGAGTATAAGAAGGGTGTAGTGAGCACACACTTTGTTGGGCTTGTGTCATTTGTGCTAATCTCGAGTTTTACTCGGGACGAGTAAAAGTCCAAGTGTGGGGGTGTTTGACAACGTCAAATATTGTCGTGTCTAGTAGTAATTTTTAGAGTCTTTCGTTTTACTTTTTACGGGTCATTAGCTTTGTTTTATGTTAATTTTAGTTTTTGTAAGAATGTTAGTAATTAGTATTTTAAGTCAATTTTGAGAGTCAAATCCCGAAAGTCAATGAAAGTCAAACCCGAAAACCCGAGACCCAAAAACCCGGAACTTGAAGTGGGCTAGCAATGAATCACCAAGGCATGAAGACCAAGCCCAATGGGTCAATGGAAGTCAAGGTGGGGTCAATATCCATGGGGTCAACGAAAGTCAAGAAGGAAAGCAAAGGAAAAATTTGGCAGCGTTCGACGCAGCCTGCGTCGTAGGACGCAGCCTGCGTCAGCACGACGCAGCCTGCGTCATCTCTCAGCACGGGTTTTCTTCGTTTTCTCGGCTTGTCTTTTGGAAGCCCACCTTTCAAGGCCCCTAGGTTTGCGGACCAAGGGTATAAAAGAAGAAATCTGAAGAGAGAGAAGGGCATCAAGCATTCAACATACAACATTATATTTTCCTTAGAATTCTCTCTTTTTGTTCTTCAACTTTGGCTCTTGTAATGGGTTTTTACTTAGAAATTGGTTGTAATATGAAGACTATGGGTAGCTAATCTTCTTTTGCTTAGTGTAATTTGAACAAGTTCTTCCCTTTTAGCATTGTAAGACCTTTTTAATCCTTCCTTCTCTATTTAATTCCATTTTCCTTTGTTTGAATTTCATTGTTAAATGAATTGTTGTTAAGACTAACCATCTTAGTAATTGTTTGTTTGATTAAATTGCTTTGTCTTGATGAATTTGGTTGATTTGTCTTGGTATTTGTTGAAGCAACTTGAAAGATTGTAACTTTGGTTTAAAAGTTGGAATCTTTTGAGTGGAATTTGGATTATTGTGTATTTAGGACATTGTTTAATGTTTTATTACATGATTCTAGCATGCTTCTTTGGTTTTGTGCTTAAAGCTTGCATCTTTATTTATGCTTATGTTTTAATAAGTATGGGTTTAGTTGTATTGGGTCATTTATGGATGGTTTAATTCATGGTGGCTAATTCTTAGAAGTTTGCAATAGATAATTAGAGAAGGGAGGAAAGGAGGGATCTTTACTTTGTTAATTGTGGGGGAACTTGGGATAATTGCACTAAGTTACTTCTCCTTATTTGAATCTTTGAGTATTTAGTTAGTGTTGGTGATTTTTAGGCTTGATAATCTTTTCTCATGAAAAACTCTCTTCCTATTTGTTATCTACATGTTACCATTGTGAATATCATAGTTTGTAAGTAATTCAAGTCTTTGTTTCAATTAGTGTTTTAATTTGTGGTTAGATTAATTAATTTGTTTAATCGGTTTTTAGCAAGAGTCTAGATTAGATTTTTTAGCATTCATCGCCTTCCCTTGGGTTCGATCCTTGTCTTACCCTTACTACCCTTTACTTAGGTTGGTTTGAGTCTAGATTTGGTTTTATTAAATTGTTATTTGGCATAGCTAATTTGTGGAATTAACGACACCGTAAAATAAGCTTGTCAGTTATATCCAAATAGGTTGTAGTGACACCTTTGAACCCTATTAAAGTGAATTGGATTAACATAGCCTAAGCCCCTAGTCATTTACATGAGGTGACGTCTCGAACTGACTGGAGTGTGATGCGATTGATGGCAAGTTCAAGTGCCATAGAGTCATATGAGATGACTAGTCTATCACATAGGCAGACTGAATGGGACACTCAGTCAGGCAATGACCGCTTATAGAGTTCTGGCAATTCATAAAGCTTGGTCGTGGGGAGAGCTACTATAGTATTCTTTTTGAGTCAATTCTTTAGACTAGAGACTATTCGCCCAAGTTAGTTGGCATAGTTTTTGATTGACTTTGATTTTTGCTCCAAGCCATTCTGTAAAAAGGGGTGAATGGGCAATTATTGGATCATGAAGGACTGTGAGTGTATGAAGGGAGTAGTGCTATAGGAATTATCCAACCCCTTGTCAGGGTTATCCAATATCTCTCGGCCACTCGAGGAGTAGTGAACTGGAAATGCGTGGCCACGCTCGGAAGGTATCTACGGTAGATATTTCCGGTCAGACAGTTACTCTTCAGATCGAGGAAACTAATCTGGATATGATCACGTGCAAGTACGACCCGCAAGACACCTTGCATTGACTGGGAGTTTTAAAATAGGACAAGAGAATTGGTGACGCACACTTATTGCGAACAAGTGGGAGATTGTTGGAGTGAGTGTCCTCAACAATAGTGCGATCACTTAATTAAACCTCATTAACAAGAATACAAAGGGATGATTAACATTATAGTCGACTGATCCACATTAATCGGTAATGATTGGCTTACGAGAGTTTGACATTAGTGTCGTATGACGATGGTGATCAGTTGATCTCTTGAGGTCACACTGAAAGGACGATTCCCTAATTATGAATGTTAGTTAATTGTATAATGATACAGATTAATTAATCCCTTGAACAGAACAAGTTTACAAGTGAGATTTATATGTTATTGTAATATGATTAAATTAGATTCAATAATATAATTGTTATATTAGAATGCTTAATGTTTATGAAATTTTTGAGATAAGCATGATTGGTTGATCATAATTACAATTAGTTGTAGATCATGTCAACCAAATATGAGATGACCTATTTTATACATATGTGATTATAAATTATTACTTAAAATGTTAAGTTTAATTTATTTGACATGACATTGTATTTAAACTAGTTAAATACATATTTATATTATAAGATAACATGTCAAATGTCACATGTCACACATATGACATATGACAAATTACAAAAGATAAAATGGACACCCTTGTAATATGGTGCACCGGTTTTGGGGTTGTAGTGTAGGTGTTTAGGTAGCAATTGTTGTTGTAATTAAGAATTAAACAACATGATTACATGCCTAACCTAGATCCTACTCTACTACATTGTGAAGACAAATAACAAGCATGCTCACTCTCTCCCATGACCTTGGTGACCGGATTTTGGTGTGTTAATAAGGAGAGTTTTCTCTTCTTATTACTTACTTTTAATCTAACACAAAAATCCAACTAGTTATTTTTGTATCTCTCACTAGAAAACTTAAGAAGTTTCTCTTATAATCATGTTCATATATTACTAATAGTTTACAACATTACTAAGTCTAGTAATGGTTGTATTAGTTATATTGTTTAAGGGTTCCTCTCATATTATCTAGTAAATAATACAAGATGAGATTTGGGATAGTCTAGGTGCAACTTAGAGGAGTGTTTCTACACTTGAGGCTTAAGGAAGTTCATCCTAAATCATCTAGCTTAAGAACAAGTGCAAGAAGGTGTCTTATGCTTGTGCCCAATACTCGATTAAAACTCAATGTGAGGAACAATTTTCTTTCTCTATGTCAATTTAAATAGTTAGCATGTACCTAGATCTTGAAACTAATTAAAGAGTGAATTAGTATTACTTAAGAAATGTGTTAAGTGTAGGTATATGAAACCTAACAAAGGGGACTTCTCCTGCAACTGTTGGTCCTGGGCTCTTCTTGGAGGTATGAACCTTTCTTTTTGCATTTATTTATTGCAGGATCAATAATTCATTTTGCATTTGTTCGAAAGATCGATATTGCATATTGTTGTTGAACGACTAATATCTTGTTTGCAGGCGTGGGTGTACTCCTATTTTCCGGGCTTCACGCCCAAGAGGACGGAGCCAGAGCCGAGGGCGTACCCAGTCGTGAGAGACTGGGTGATGTGTCGTAGGAAGAGCGAGCGTTCTTCTTACGATATCTGTCGGAGGGCGTGAATGCCCTGCAGTAAGAGCAAATAAGTACCTTTGATTCCTTCTTTTCCGTCTTTTATTTGGAAATGACGATAGGATCGACCCTTTCGCTTCTAGAACTGATCATATGAATGACCTCCTTGTTTCTTCATTTTTAGTGGGTTCCCAGACCTTGGGGGAACTACCAGGATGCTCCGACTTTCGTAGCCGAGGTCTTGCGTCCTTGGAGCTTGACTCAGTTGTTGCTGAGGACGCTCATGGGACCCGTGTGGTACCTGGGTGAGCTGAGTCAAGCTCCAAGGACGCAAGACCTCGGCTACGAAAGCCGGAGCATCCTGGTAGTTCCCCCAATGTCTGGGAACCCACTAAAAATGAAGAAACAAGGAGGTCATTCGTATGATCAGTTCTAGAAGCGAAAGGGTCGATCCTATCGTCATTTCCAAATAAAAGACGGAAAAGAAGGAATCAAAGGTACTTATTTGCTCTTACTGCAGGGCATTCACGCCCTCCGACAGATATCGTAAGAAGAACGCTGGCTCTTCCTACGACACATCACCCAGTCTCTCACGGCTGGATACGCCCTCGGCTCTGGCTCTGTCCTCTTGGGCGTGAAGCCCGGAAAATAGGAGTACACCCACGCCTGCAAACAAGATATTAGTCGTTCAACAACAATATGCAATATCGATCTTTCGAACAAATGCAAAATGAATTATTGATCCTGCAATAAATAAATGCAAAAAGAAAGGTTCATACCTCCAAGAAGAGCCCAGGACCAACAGTAGCAGGAGAAGTCCCCTTTGTTAGGTTTCATATACCTACACTTAACACATTTCTTAAGTAATACTAATTCACTCTTTAATTAGTTTCAAGATCTAGTTACATGGTAACTATTTAAATTGACATAGAGAAAGAAAATTGTTCCTCACATTGAGTTTTAATCGAGTATTGGGCACAAGCATAAGACACCTTCTTGCACTTGTTCTTAAGCTAGATGATTTAGGATGAACTTCCTTAAGCCTCAAGTGTAGAAACACTCCTCTAAGTTGCACCTAGACTATCCCAAATCTCATCTTGTATTATTTACTAGATAATATGAGAGGAACCCTTAAACAATATAACTAATACAACCATTACTAGACTTAGTAATGTTGTAAACTATTAGTAATATATGAACATGATTATAAGAGAAACTTCTTAAGTTTTCTAGTGAGAGATACAAAAATAACTTGTTGTATTTTTGTGTTAGATTAAAAGTAAGTAATAAGAAGAGAAAACTCTCCTTATTAACACACCAAAATCCGGTCACCAAGGTCATGGGAGAGAGTGAGCATGCTTGTTATTTGTCTTCACAATGTAGTAGAGTAGGATCTAGGTTAGGCATGTAATCATGTTGTTTAATTCTTAATTACAACAACAATTACTACCTAAACACCTACACTACAACCCCAAAACCGGTGCACCATATTACAAGGGTGTCCATTTTATCTTTTGTAATTTGTCATATGTCATATGTGTTACATGTGACATTTGACATGTTATCTTATAATATAAATATGTATTTAACTAGTTTAAATACAATGTCATGTCAAATAAATTAAACTTAACATTTTAAGTAATAATTTATAATCACATATGTATAAAATAGGTCATCTCATATTTGGTTGACATGATCTACAACTAATTGTAATTATGATCAACCAATCATGCTTATCTCAAAAATTTCATAAACATTAAGCATTCTAATATAACAATTATATTATTGAATCTAATTTAATCATATTACAATAACATATATTTCTCACTTGTAAACTTGTTATGTTCAAGGGATTAATTAATCTATATCATTATACAATTAATTAACATTCATAATTAGGGAACCATCCTTTCAGTGTGACCTCAAGAGATCAACTGATCACCATCGTCATACGACACTAATGTCAAACTCTCGTAAGCCAATCATTACCGATTAATGTGGATCAGTCGACTATAATGTTAATCATCCCTTTGTATTCTTGTTAATGAGGTTTAATTAAGTGATCGCACTATTGTTGAGGACACTCACTCCAACAATCTCCCACTTGTTCGCAATAAGTGTGCGTCACCAATTCTCTTGTCCTATTTTAAAACTCCCAGTCAATGCAAGGTGTCTTGCGGGTCGTACTTGCACGTGATCATATACAGAGTAGTTTCCTCGATCTGAAGAGTAACTGTCTGACCGGAAATATCTACCGTAGATACCTTCCGAGCGTGGCCACGCATTTCCAGTTCACTACTCCTCGAGTGGCCGAGAGATATTGGATAACCCTGACAAGGGGTTGGATAATTCCTATAGCACTACTCCCTTCATACACTCACAGTCCTTCATGACCCAATAATTGCCCATTCACCCCTTTTTACAGAATGGCTTGGGGCAAAAATCAAAGTCAATCAAAAACTATGCTAACTTGGGCGAATAGTCTCTAGTCTAAAGAATTGACTCAAAAAGAATACTATAGTAGCTCTCGCCACGACCAAGCTTTATGAATTGCCAGAACTCTATAAGCGGTCATTGCCTGACTGAGTGTCCCATTCAGTCTGCCTATGTGATAGACTAGTCATCTCATATGACTCTATGGCACTTGAACTTGCCATCAATCGCATCACACTCCAGTCAGTTCGAGACGTCACCTCATGTAAATGACTAGGGGCTTAGGCTATGTTAATCCAATTCACTTTAATAGGGTTCAAAGTTGTCACTACAACCTATTTGGATATAACAAAGCACAATAATGAGTTTTAGAAACTCAAACGATAAATGTGATTATCACATATGAACAATCAACACAATGTTATTGCTTCATATCATATAATCTAAAGTATACAAGTTCCATGACACTTCATGGTCATGTTGTCTAAATGAAATAAAAGCTTGGATGGTGGATATACTATGTATCATTATACAATCAACACGATAGGATCGACCCTTTCGCTTCTAGAACTGATCATACGAATGACCTCCTTGTTTCTTCATTTTTAGTGGGTTCCCAGACCTTGGGGGAACTACTTGGATGCTCCGGCTTTCGTAGCCGAGGTCTTGCGTCCTTAGAGCTTGACTCGGTTGTTGCTGAGGACGCTCATGGGACCCGTGTGGTACCTGGGTGAGCGTTTGACTCGACAGTGCTCTCGTGACACCTTCACGGTCCCCATCGATCTTCCATAGTCGATGTTTAGAGAGCCTTCTGACGCTGAGAGAGAGGTTGACTTGGCCGGTGTGAGTGTGGATTCCCTCCTGCTTCCTTGTGAGGATTATTCCGAGTTCGTTCACCAGAGACTGGCGTACTGGCCGATAGTGGTAAGCATTGCTTGTTTCTTGTTTTCTTTGAATTTTCTTGAGAAAATGACGAACGATCGTAACTTAAAGAGCCATTTGACTTTTGTAGGAGATCGAGGTGGCAGGCTTCGAGCCCCCAGCTTACCCCGAGGTACTGGAGTACACTGATGCGGCCGACTTTATGATGATCTCGGAGCTCCGCGATTTTAGCGAGGCGGTGACTAACGCTGGTTTGGAGGAGTGGCAACACCTCGTGAGGAGGGTAAGCTTTGGCTATATTCCTTTTATTTTCCCTGCATAGAAATGCTTTTGATCTGAATTTTATTTTCATTTGAATGTAGGTGGCACCGTCTCGGCATGTAGCGTTGTGGAGGGTGGCCAAACGGATGAGGGCCACGGCCATCGAGGCGCTCGAAGGCGGTCGGGATCGACAGGTATGAACCTTGATTAGTCTAGTTTAGTAGGGGTTAATAAGGTTAGTTTGATGATTAAATGATGGGTTAAGAAGCATACTGGGGATTTATTGCTTATGTCTTGAGTGTTGATTTGGTAATGGACTTGTGTGTTTTAATGAGGTAATTGGATTGATTTCTTGCTATGACTGGAGAAGGGCTTCTTTAGAGGTTAGTATTGGGCTAAGGATGTCATGAGAGTGTTGATTTTGAAGCAAGTCCAAGCTCAAAACAACGAGTCAAAGTGCGTAAAAGGGAAGAAAAGCAGGCTGCGAGGAGCGGCTAGCTGCGTGGCGCGACTACTAGCTAAAAAAAAAATTTAAAATAGACCTTGCAAAGGAATTTCCGTCGCAAATTTTCGTCGCAAAAATTTGCGACGGAATTTGCGTCGCAGAATGTACCTTTCGCGACGAAAATTTGCGAAGCAGTATTTGTGACGGAATTTCCGTCGCATATGCCTTTTTGCGTTTTGCGACGGAATTAAGCGTATTTGCGACGGAATCGTCCGTCGCTGTGAGTCTTTTTTTTTGTAGTGTGTGTCTAATAATCAATATTAGAACATTTACTTTAACCCTTTAATCTAATATAATTCTTTTGAATTTTCGTCTCAAATACAATCCTTTGATCCTTTATGATCAATATCATGCGATTAAAGGTTAATTCCTTCCTCTTTATATTTTATTTTACTTTTAACATTTGAATTTTGGTAAATTAAATAAACCAAAACCGCTTTCAAAATAATCCAACTAAATGATGGAAGGATTTGGCTTAACAGTGCCAAATGCACCCTTAGATAGAGTGCACCATTGGGTGCGCCTCTTTTTAGTTTTTATTTGTCCGTGTTTGCCTTTCTGCCAAGACTTATCTGATCGATTAGAACCAAAGAGTCCCTTAGAAAGGGAACACCATGTGTCGCGCCTCTTCTAAAGCGTTGTTTGCTTCTAGTTTGTCTTTGTGTCCGTAAGTAGTAGCATAGGTATTATTAATCGCCTACGAAACAGTAATATCACATGTACATCGTTTTAATAGCCTTTAATAAATTTTTTTGGCATTTATTCTTTCTAATTCCTTTCCAAATAATTTATTTTGCACTTATGCAATGTATATATCGTTGGTACATACTTCTCATGTTCGTATGTTTATGCTTCACATGTAATGAATATAAACTTCAATTTTAACATTTAATTTCTATGTGCTAAATCATAAACATAGTTACTTCACATGCTAGGATTAACATAATGTTTCACATTCGTGCATCTTTCAATCGATAAATTCGAATGCAACAATTAAAGCACTAATCATTAGTAGAGGCTGCTATCGAGAGGAGGGGATTTGATGTTTAATGACAGGCTTCACAATATGTACCCTCACCCCATACTTGGAATCACTGCGAACATTCGTGTTCAACGGGAATTACAAGAGTCATTCTAGACATAGAATGCTAAGAGGACGATTCTTTAGTGCTCATGTCACTTTATGTCTTTACATGACATAAAGATCGAACAGTTTCCAATTTTGCACAATAAATTAATAACGACTCCTTTTACGCTGGCTTGTTCGATCCTTTCATCGATTTCCAAGTTTTTCAAATCGGCCACATACCCATGACATGTCCCGCATGGGGCTCAATGGACCGGCGTGTGGGTGGTGTTTGCCACACATACTAGTTAGTATTATAATATGAAAATTTATAAAAATTACATCTCGAAAAACCCACTTATTTCACCAATAGTCACCTAAAACTGCACTCATATACCGTGCTAAATCCGTCTTATCAGTTGGAGAGAAACAAATATTTGAGTTAGGGTACTTTGCGTCATATTGTTCACGCAGTTGTTTACTTCTTAATTGACGGTGCTTACTGTTATGGTCATGTTTTCTATGCAACTAAGAAGTTGTATTACAAAAGTAGACTTTCGAGAAAAATAAGTGTATAAGTGGGATTAACTCAATTATAAGGAGTATAAGTGAAACGTTTCATAAATTTTAACAATTGAATTTTTATAGAACGGAGTAATATTTATGCATTCATACAAACATGGAGTATAGAGTATATTGATGAATAACATGTTGGAGTAGGTGTCCTCCACAATAGTGCGCCACATAATGAATCTTATTAAGGAATATAATTGGGATATTTATTGACTATATATATGATTAGTCAGTTGATTAACGTAAATCAATAACGGGTGGCTGACTAGAGTTTGACGTTATTGTCGTTTGACGGCGGTGATCAACTGATCCCTTTCGGTCACACCTAAAGGATGAAATCCAAATAGTAACTAATTATTTGTATACGATACAGTTAATTAGTACATTACATATATTCGATATGTACGAGAGTTAATTGTTAGAAATTGAGTTAAGAACGCAAATTTCGATTAAGTTTATTTTTCAATTATACGATAATTGACTAATAAATTTATATCTTATTTTAATACGATTAAATAAGATTTAACTTAGTAATTAATCGTTAAATTACTAAATTAGTTGAGGTTTGAGATAGAGGTAATTAGTTAATTATATTTACAAAGAGTTGTAAAATAAATTAACTAAGCATTGTGGGACCCATTATATATTGATATAATGGTAGAATACTACTAAAAATGTTAAGTACATATTATTCATTTATTTGTGTCATATAATTGTTATATGATCAAATTAACACTTAATTATACAAGATAATTAAGCATATGATCAATAAGTATTTGTGGGACAAATATCAAAAAATCAAAATGGATCAAATTGAGGCTCACATGGCCGGTTGTGGTGAAGTCAAATGATGATGGTGGTTGTTCTTATTTATACTCATAAGCAACATATGATTATGACATGAATAGCAAACATGATATCATTTTATTCACTACAACACATTACCACCTTACATGGCAATAAAATAAGAAGAAAAATATCACTCTTGGGTGATGAATGGACCGGCCATTATGGCTATAAATTGAGCAAT
>JAIUZE010034861.1:0-11787 GCA_022085475.1 Heliosperma pusillum | reverse complement strand
GATATGATCATTACGAAAAGGGGTCAGGGGAGTGAAACTGCACAAGTCACGACCGTGACTTGTATTTCACGACCGTGAGATGTGTTACCAATTCACCCGTGAGCCTTCAACATAAATTCAATCCTATCATTTCCAATTCTCATAATTCATTTCTAATAACTATCAACAATCAATATTCATCAACAACAATCATCAAATAACAACAATCATCATCCATAACATGATTCCTAAACTTACTAATCGTATTGTAATACGATTTTTAGCATATAAGCATTTAAAACACGTAAATGATATCGAGTAATCCTTCACCGTTACCTTTACGCGTCTTTAATCGATTACTAAGCCTTCCTAGTAGTCTCCACCTACAATTAGGTAATAAAAGATGAATATATTTCACCTTGAGAAAGAAGGATAATTTAAAAAGCGAGAAAGACGGTAATTTTATTACCAATACGGATAGAGGAAGCTAAGAGGGGAAGAATAAGACGAACTTACGCGAATTTCGACAAGAAACGAGTGAGCTATGAAGATTCAAAGAATGGAAAGATTATGGAGGCAAGGGTTTTGGTTTGCTTAAGGAAGAAGTAAGTGTTTTGTGTTTGTGTGAACGAAAAATAGGATAAGTGGTAGTATGATATGTATAAGGAAAAAGTCAACAAAAGTCAAACTCGCCTTAAGACGGGATTCTCATGGAATCTCGCGGAAATTCCAAATACGAACTCGGAAATTCTAAATTCGACTCGGAAAATTAAATTTACGATTAAAACTAAAATTCACTGAAAAGTTTCCGTAAAATATTTTCACTATAAAAATAGGGTACATTTACGGGTGTTACAAATCCTTGACATTGCTGAGGAAAACCAACTTCTAAAGGCCAAAGCAAAAAAGCTCAAGTCTAAAGTTATGGCAACTTCAGCTATAACTTCAGACATGACAAATGTTGAGAAAGAAGCTCTTGAGTCTAAAGTTATAGCTAATGAAGCTATAATCTCAGAGTTAAAGCTCAAAATTAAGCATCTTCAAGCCAAAGTTATAGCTAATGAAGCTATAACTTTAGAATTGAAGAAAATCAATGAGCTTTTACAATCTGAAGCTAAGGCAAAGGAAGTTGCTATCATTGATTACAAGAAAGAAAACTCTTTTCTTTCTCAGCAATTGAAAGATATAAAGGCTGAATTCTCCCAAAGCAAAATTCAACATAATGAGGAGAAATTTATCTTGAACAAACGTTTTCACGATTTTCGTGAAAACTTTAAAAAGAACAATCCCTTCAAAGACTCGAATGTAGACCATTCGTTATGTGAAAAAGAAATTCAGTCTTTGAAGGAATTGCTCCTACATGCACGAAAAGTTCATAATAAATGGGAAAGAAGTCAGAAGGTCTTAGACTTCCTTACCGAACAGTCTAACAATAACATGAAGATGGGTCTAGGTCATGAATGTTATAGTCGTAGAGACCATGATAAATGCAAATCCACTCCTTCTGACCGTGATTTCAGAAGAAGGAAGTATGTCAATCTTTCAGAATATTTGATTTGCAATTATTGTGGTCACAACGGTCATGTTAAAGAGGACTGCGTTAAATATGTCAACGATAATAAAAATCAAACTAATTTTGTTAAAGAACATGACGTATCTAGTGTTAATGAGTCTGAACCTGAACTTCAACGTGATGAGATTAGAAATAATGAGTTCAAATGGTTTTATGACATAGCTTTCGATTACACATTCGTACCTTCAAAATCTAAACCATATGTGAATCAGAAGCAGTCATTTAAACCTAATGTGCGTCGCAACGATAACAAACAATATAATAAACCTAGAAAACTCTATGTTAAGAAGAAAAGAATTGTTAAACAGGTATGGGTTAGAAAGGATCAAATATACAGAGTCACTAACCACAAAGGACCCAACTTAGCGTGGGTACCTAAAAGCTGTATTTGATTCACTTGCAAATAATAGTGAAAGAAAATAATCTATGGTATCTCGACAGTGGGTGTTCGAGACACATGACCGGAAACAAGAATCCTTTTCTTTCACTAGAGCCCTTCAACGGTGGCAAGGTCACCTTTGGAGACAACAAGAAGGGCAAAATAATCGGTTTAGGTAAGATAGGTATATCTTCTTCACATGCTATCAATAATGT
Source organism: Heliosperma pusillum (assembly GCA_022085475.1). Lineage (NCBI taxonomy): Eukaryota > Viridiplantae > Streptophyta > Magnoliopsida > Caryophyllales > Caryophyllaceae > Heliosperma > Heliosperma pusillum. The sequence goes on along the minus strand of JAIUZE010034861.1, from coordinate 9,641 downwards.
ATATCTGGTAGATGGTCTTAAGCATAACTTGCTAAGTATCTCTCAATTATGTGACAAAGGCAATAAAGTCGTTTTTCATTCAAATGTTTGTCGCATCATAATTGAAGGTACTAGTACTGTTATTTTAGAAGGCCTACGTAGGAGGAACGTGTATATGATTGATTTAAACAAAGTCACTACAAGTTCCTTTACGTGCATGAAAGTTAATGTGGATGATTCATGCCTATGGCACAAGAGGTTTGCACACATCAGTCCAACAATTTTAAAGAAACTCAAATTGTGGGATTTAGTTGAGGGTTTACCCTCAATCAAATTCGAACAAGAGAAGATGTGTGACTCATGTGCCCGTTGTAAACAAGTTAGATCTTCATTCAAACCAAAACAAGTAGTAAGTACAGAGCGTCCACTGGAGTTGGTACACATGGATTTGTGTGGACCTATGAAAGTCAGAAGCCGCGGTGGATCAAGGTACGTATTCGTCCTAGTCGACGACTACTCAAGGTATGTATGGCCTATCTTTCTATTTACTAAAGATGAAACTTTCGATGAGTTTGTGGTACTAATGAAGCTCGCCAAAAACAAGTATGATAAAAAATTAGTTTCCATTCGTACGGACCATGGCACCGAATTTGATAATCAAGCTTTTATAGAATATTGTAGGGAGAATGGTGTAGGAAATAACTTTTCTGCACCACAAACCCCACAACAAAACGGTGTCGTGGAACGTATGAATAGAACATTGGAGGACATGGCCCGAACTATGCTTTTGTGTAGTGGCCTTCCTAAGAGCTTTTGGGCAGAAGCCATTAGTACTGCATGCTATGTGCACAATAGAGCTATGATTAGACCTATTCTCAAAAAGACTCCCTATGAACTTTTAAGAGGGAGAAACCCCAATATAGCTCACCTTCGTTGCTTCGGGAGTAAATGTTTTGTCCATAATAATGGAAAAAGTAATTTGAGCAAATTTGATCCACGAAGTGACGAAGCTGTGTTTGTTGGCTATTCTAATCATAGTAAAGCTTTTAAAGTTTTTAACAAAAGAACCTTGTGCATAGAAGAAAGTGTTCATGTTATTTTTGATGAAGATAATGTGCCTGAACAAGTTGAACAGAATGAAGAAGAAGACATGAATGATCCAGACTTTCGCCTTTCAAGGGATGACGCGCCAGAAACTAATGAAGAAGTTATTGAAGGAATCAATGATGAACTTGATAAATCCGCAAATGACCTTGAAAAGAGAACTGAGACAATTGTTGATGATACGAACGTCTCTTCTCAAAATAAGGAAAATGAAACCGAAGTTATAGCTGATGATGCTATAACTTTGAACTCAGATCAAGATGTTGTAACTGAAGTTGTACCAACTTTGGCTATAACCCCAGAGTCCAACTCAGGGGGAACCAATCTTGATTTTGAATCATTTGAGGAAAATGAGAGTTCATTAGATGATGATGAGCCTAGGAACTCTAAGAAATGGAAATATAAGAGTTCTCATCCTATGGATTCTATCCTAGGAAGTTTGAACAAGGGAGTTCAAACAAGACGAACCTTAAATAAATTTCTTTCATTCTATTCCTTTCTGTCTACCATAGAGCCTACCAACATCAAATAAACACTTGCAGAATCCGACTGGATTGTAGCAATGCAAGAGGAGCTTCAACAGTTTGAACGTAATAAAGTATGGCACCTTGTGCCACGACCTTCTAATCGAACTGTGATTGGTACTCGATGGGTATTGAGAAATAAATTGGATGATTCAGGAGTTATAGTTCGTAACAAGGCTCGATTGGTCGTTCAAGGTTATAATCAACAAGAAGGGATCAATTATTACGAGACCTTCGCACCTGTAGCAAGACTTGAGGCTATTCGTCTGCTTATCGTTTTCGCAGCTCATAAAGGAATGAAAGTGTAACAAATGGACGTTAAGACTGCATTTCTTAACGGTTATTTTGAAGAAGAGGTTTTCGTAGAACAACCTCCCGGATTTTTAAATAGCAAGTTTCAAAACCATGTTTTTAAACTTGATAAAGCATTATATGGTTTGAAACAAGCTCCTAGGGCATGGTACGACAAATTATCTAAATTTCTATTACAAAACAATTTTAAAAGAGGATCTGTCGACAAAACCCTATTTCTAAAATCTGAGGGTTTCTGATTTACTTGTTGCTCAAATTTATGTAGACGATATTATTTTTGGTTCTACTAACAATAAATTGTGCAAGTATTTTTCAGATCTAATGACCTCAGAGTTTGAAATGAGCATGATGGGAGAATTGAAATTCTTCCTAGGATTGCAAGTTCAACAAACTAAAGACGGTATAAAGATCCACCAACAGAAATATGTCAAGGAGCTAATCAAGATATTTGGTATGGAGAACGCTCATCCAATGGACACACCTATGGTAACTGATAAAAAGTTAACCTTAGATGAAAATGGTAAGTGTGTCGATGAGACTGCATATCGAGGTATGATTGGTTCTTTATTATATTTAACTGCGAATAAACCTGACATTATGTTTAGTGTATGTCTCTGTGCTCGATTTCAACCGTGCCCTAAAGAGTCACATATGATTGCAGTTAAACGTATCTTGAGATATTTAATTGGTACATCTAATTTATAGTTAGGGTATCCACTTGAGTGTAATTTCGATGTAGTAGGATATTCAGATGCAGATTATGTAGGATGTTCTTTAGACAGAAAAATTACCTCTGGATTTACTACGTTTTTTGGATCATGCATTATAACTTGGGGCTCAAAGAAGCAAAATTCAGCTGCGTTGTCCACTGCCGAAGCCAAGTATAAAGCTGCAGGACTGGTATGTTTTCAGTTGCTTTGGTTAAAGCAAAAAAATTATGTGATTATGATGTAAATGTTGGTTGTATGCCTATATTTTGTGATAATACGACTGCTATTATTATTTCTAAGAACCCTGCTCAACATTCTCGTACTAAACATATAGACGTTAGACACCATTTCTTACGCGACCATGTAGAAAAGGGCAACATTAAACTAGAATTTTGTAGTACTGAAAATCAATGGGCTGACATTTTAATAAAGGCGTTAGCGAGAAGACGTTTTGAGATTTTGCGGTTGGAAATTGGTTTAATCAGTAGCAATTAAATTCGTTATATTTATTTTACGAACCTGCATGACTGGTTAGAATAAGACAAGATTTTATGACTGTGCCCGTATATTCTATTGCCAGTATATTTGTGTTTAATATTATATATTTTACGTGAATATCTTGCATATTAAGTACTCGATGGGTATTCAGAAATAAATTGGATGACTTAGGAGTTATAGTTCGTAATAAGGCTCGATTGGTCGTTCAAGGATATAATCAACAGGAAGGGATCAATTATGACGAAACATTTGCACCAGTAGCAAGACTTGAAGCTATTCGCTTGCTTATCGACTTCGCAGCTCATAAAGGAATGAAACTGTTCCAAATGGACGTTAAGACTGCATTTCTTAACGGTTATTTGGAAGAAGAGGTTTTTGTTGAACAACCTCCCGGATTTTTGAATAGCAAATTTCAAAACCATGTTTTTAAACTCGATAAAGCTTTATATGGTTTGAAACAAGCGCCTAGGGCTTGGTACGAAAAATTATCTAAATTTTTACTTCAAAACAATTTCAAAAGAGGATCTGTCGACAAAACCCTATTTCTAAAATCTGAGGGTTCTGATTTACTTGTTACTCAAATTTATGTAGACGATATTATTTTTGGTTCTACTAACAATAAATTGTGCAAGTATTTTTCAGATCTAATGACCTCAGAATTTGAAATGAGCATGATGGGAGAATTGAAATTCTTCCTAGGATTGCAAATTTAACAAACTAAGGAAGGAATAAAGATTCACCAACAAAAATATGTCAAGGAGCTAATCAGAAAATTTGGTATGGAGAACGCTCATCCAATGGACACGCCTATGGTAACTGACAAAAAGTTGACCTTAGACGAAAATGGTAAGTCTGTAGATGAGACTACATATCGAGGTATGATTGGTTCTTTATTATATTTAACTGCAAGTAGACCTGACATTATGTTCAGCGTATGTGTCTGCGCTAGATTTCAATCATGTCCTAAAGAGTTACACATGATTGCAGTTAGACGTATCTTGAGATATTTAATTGGTACATCTAATTTATATTTGTGGTATCCTCTGGAGTGTAATTTCAATCTAGTAGGATATTCAGATGCAGATTATGCAGGATGTTCTTTAGATAGAAAAAGTAACTCTGGATTTGCTACGTTTGTTGGACCATGCATAATTACTTGGGGCTCAAAGAAGCAAAATTCGGTTGCGTTATCTACTGCAGAAGCCGAATACATCGCTGCAGGACTGGTATGTTCCCAACTACTTTAGTTAAAGCAACAACTATGTGATTACGGTGTTAATGTTGGTTGTATGCCTATATTTTGTGATAATACGAGTGCTATTATTATTTCTAAGAATCCAGCTCAGCATTCTCGTACTAAGCATATAGACATTAGACATCATTTTTTACGTGACCATGTAGAAAAGGGCAACATTAAACTCGAATTTTGTAGTACTGAAAATCAATGGGCTGACATTTTAACAAAGGTGTTAGCGAGAAGACGTTTTGAGATTTTGCGTTTGGAAATTGGTTTAATCAGTAGCAATTAAATTCGTCATATTTATTTTGTGAACCTGCGTGACTAGCTAGAATAAGACGAGATTGTATGACTGTGTCCGCATATTTTATTGCTAGTATATTTGTGTTTAATATTATATATTTTACGTGAGTATCTTGCATATTAAGTGTTTTATGGAAATTGAATAATGAACCACATATTTGCCAAAAACCTATCTTATTCACTTTCCTAATCGAACCAAAATTCTACCCATGTATCCTATTTGGCCGAAAATTCTCAACAACAATAATATCCTACCATATCTTTTTATTTACCTAATTCTATTCTTACCATATCCCCAAAATAATTACCTAAGATTCCTTTTCCTACCCAAATTCAAAAAAAAAAAAAAAAAAAAAAGATAAGGGAAAAAGAACTAAAGAGCCGGCACCCTATGTGCCCAAGTACAAAGGTACAAAACCCAAAACTACTTTTCATAATTACCTGTTCCTATCACTATCAATACACATCACCATCAAAACTTTCACCAATTTTCTTTTCTTCTCTTCTTCTTCACGGCTCAACAACAACAATAACAAAAAAATTACCCAACAATTTCAAGCTTCAACAATGGCTTCCACAAGATCAAAAATTACCAAAAACCCAAACTCCAAAACTCCAAAACCTAGCATTCCCACTAATCTTTCTCCTAACCCAAAACAAAAAACACCTACCATGACCCAAACCGAGTCGGGTTCGGTTCTGGTACTAAGAGACGAAGATTAAATAAGGGGAAGACTAGAGTACAAGAAGAAGCAACAACAGAAACCGTTGACACGGTTCCCGAGGTGACCACACGGACCACGGTCCGAGATTTTTCGCCTCAAGAGACGGCATCCGGGCTTGACAAGCTTCGTTTAACAAAAGATGAACGAAAGTTAGTTAATCGGGTTGCTAAGTACGGTATACATGGAGGTCGTAACTATCCGAAAGCATGGTGTGAAAAATGTGAGGCTTTGGGATTTTTTAACGACTTTCTGAATTTTCAAGAATGGGAAAATGTGTCAAGATTTTTGGGTCCAGTTTATCCGATTGAGGTAATTCAGTTTTTCGCTTCTGTTTTTTTAACTTCTGGAGTGTTGAATGCCGTTGTTAATGGCCGTTCAGTTTCGGTCTCCATGACTGATTTTTGTACTCTGTTTTTGGTTCCTGATTATAGAATCAAAATTGACCCGAGTACGTCATGGGACGAACAGTCGGACCCGGCTAAGTTGGAGGTAAAGAGGTATTTTGATGATGGGTCTACTTTATCTAGTTGTGTGTTGGCGGGGAATATGTCCCCATAATTGAAGTTTATGTTGAATTTTTTATGGAACACGGTTATTCCACGTCGGGGAGGACGGAATAAAATTGCTTGTTATGAGATGATGGTTGTGAAAAATTGGTTGGAGGGTAACCGGGTTAATCTTGCTTTCCTTGTATTTTCTCGTATTTCACAAACTGCTTTTTCGGTAACCGAGGACAAAATTTATTCGACCCTTCATTTACCTTACGGGATGTGGGTGTCACGGCTACTTGAGTCGAAAGGGGTTGTTGATTTGGATAGTTATGGTGTTACCTCAAAGGATGATATGTGTGATACGTTTTTGAAATTTATGAAATTGGAGGCTTGTGGTCCGGAATTGATGTTTATGACCAAGGGTGGTTCGGGTATGGTGAAACCGGCGGGGGTTGATTTTTCGGGGCTCGAATCTAAGTTGGATGTGTTTATGGGTAAAGTAATGGAGCGCCTTGATGCGCAAGATAAGAAAATTGATGCGGTGGTGGACAAGGTTGTTCAAACCGTGGCAAGGGGGTCCACTAGCTCCACCCGTGACCATGGTGGGTCGGGTGTGAGTGGTGAGTTGAGGTCTTGGATGACGGGAGTTGATGGTTGCCTAGCCAATTTAGAGAGGAATGTTGTCGATATTCGACAAGAGATGTTTAGGCAACGGGATCGGATGCAATTCTTGGTGAGCCAAGGAGGTGCATTGGTGAAGAGCGGTTCAGAAATGCGTGAGGGGATGCAAACTATATTTGATGCGACGGAGGCACTTTATTTGAAGGTTCGGAACTTCGATGTATGCCTTACCGCCCAAGCTAATAATGTGAAGACATGCCTTGATCGCCTTTCTACTCTTGAGTACCGCACCCGACCCGGTTACATTGACCCCAACATCATCCGCCAACCCAAAATGCCTTGATCTTCTTATCTTAGCTTGTTTGTTTCTTAAACTACTAATCCATTCGGCCCATTTTGGCTTTTTATACTCTATCCATTCGGCCTAATTGGCAACTAACACTTTATTCTGGTTTGTAGGTTTTATTGACATTTGATATTTGATTTTGCTTGATATAACTCGTTTAGTATTGCGTATTTTGCAAATCTATTTATTGCCTTGGAGTATGTTATTCTAGTCATTTTATATCCCTGTTCTTGTCTTTTCAATGATGCCAAGAGGGGGAAGAAATGATATAATTTGAGTCTTTGCTTAAGCTTGCTCCTTGTCAAAACTCGTTATCTCTTAAAGTCTTTCAAGTTATAACTTTGGCTAAGTTGTTATGTTCTTGCGATCAAAGTTGCTATAACTTTGGAGTGTTTTGTTGAGGGGGAACCATACTTAGTCACATTGTTATTAGAAATCATATGAGACTTGTCATCATCAAAAAGGGGAAATTTGTTGGACCTATTTTATAGTTTTGATAATGACATGTGCTTACTTGATAATGTGCTTTAATTGAATATATCATATGTATGTAATTGTGTGTTTTAGTCTTATTATAGCTAACCACAATTATGAGAAGAAAGATCAAAGTTATAACAACTTCAGGAATAACTTTGGAAGTGTACATGGAAGTTATAGCTACCCAGTCATAACTTTAAAGAAAATCGCTTCAATCAAGATCTACCTCAAACAACACAAGACTCGAGATGGAGGGTCTTTCTGATCAAGATGAAGAGATGATCCGTATACTGAAGATCTTTGTGAAGATTAGATAGTATAGGTCGTCATTCGGTAACTATTCCACTCGAGAGTTTTTATGTTCAAAGTTATAGCTTTAGCCTATAATTTTGGATGATAAATGTTGATGCATGATTTTGGAAATAAAATGTTTTAAATGTTTTTAAAAGTGAAAGAGTATTTTTATATTTATCAAAAGTTTTAATAGAGAATATATTTATGAGATTCTATTGGTTAGTAATACAACTTATGGGTTGTCATGCTACCTAGGGTTTCTAATATATTCTATCTCAATTTGTTGTTAACCTAATATAAGCCCACCTAGGGTTTGAGCCACCTAGGGTTTCGTGGAAACCAAGGGATTGTGCCACCTAGGGTTGCGTGCCTCCTAGGGTTTTATGAGACTAGGGATTTCGGCCTCCTTGGGTTGCTTCCCTTGTTTACCTTAATCTAGGATTCTACTATATCTTTACAACAATATTTTGAGATATTAAAGATAAATATATTTCTATAAGATAAACCAAATAATATTTTGAGATATTAAAGATAAATATATTTCTATAAGATAAATCAAATAATATTTTGAGATAAAGATATTTCTAAAATATAAAGCAAATATTATTTTATGGTATTGAAGATAAATATCTTTCTTAAATATTATGATAGGGTTTTAGATCTACTATGCTTCTATTACTATAAATACTCCTTCACATCCAAATTGTGAAACACACGAAATACACAAGAACTACACGGCACACCTACTAGTTGTGTTGATTTTCCAAAATCGTTTTAAAGCAAACCTTTGAGCAAAAAATTTATTATTTTTAGAGTTTGTTTTTCAAAAGAGTCGTGCATCAATTATTATCAATCGCTTGAGTGAAATACGTTATTGGATAATAGTACATCATTATAAGCTTACAATTCTTTAACGGGAATCTGTGTGAGTTATATTGTACTTTCTTCTTAGCGTAAGATAGTATAGAGTATTTAGCGATACTCACCTTGAGTTATAATCATAGTGTTGATTATACGAATGGGTTGATAATTTTTGTAATCTGTGACAACCCTCGCGAATGCGGAAAGATAAAACATACAAGCATGTGAATTATGTAGCGGAAATATGAAGTTTTAAAAACTTTTATACATGCAAGGAAAGAATACGAGGAGTGTCATATATTACAAACTAAAGTACGAATTATACTACATCAAGAGACGAGGTCTCTCCAAAAAGTTAACAAGTAAAAGTGTTTAGCAAACAAGCTAAAATCGTCTAGAGGTGTTTTAATCCAAGGACAACGCTCGCTAGCTCACACCCGAACCCAAAATACCAAGCAAAAAGCCATCCAATCAAGCAACCTGTTCATCCATGAAAAACATGAACGCCACAGTCAGTGGGGAGTAACTCCGGGTTCTCCCAGCCATATCACATTAAACGTACATAGAATGAAATACAAAAGTAAGGCATGCATACATATTGATATACATGTGAGATACGATAAGGATAGATAGGCAATTCAATATATAATTATAAGAGCATATGGAATTCAAAACCGAATCCATCATGTTATACAAAGACTCGGGGAAGACACTCTTAGGCAACCGAATACGCTCACTAGGGCTTGCATCTCACCGTTAGCGGTATAAGTTTGATAAGATTGAGACTCGAAAAACAACCATGCCAAGTCATGCAATGACCATGAATAAATCCATCATGTTATCATCCATTCAAACATACCAATACATAGACGATGCCCAATCATGCAATGACCATGAATAATAAGTCATGAAATCACGCATTCAAGAACGAAGACACAAAGACGACATCTCTCACGGTAAATGAAACGCACTAGCACCGTGTACATGGCAATTATGATTAAAAGGCATCCACGGGATATAACATTTCCCTGAACGCATACACGATGCTACATTTCGTATATGTAGACTAATTTCCTCCTGGTAGGAACGATAATAAAACGGCTCCTAATCTAAACCTGGCCAAATTCTCGGAATCACATTTTCCGATTCGACATGCGAT
>JAIUZE010034857.1:0-12763 GCA_022085475.1 Heliosperma pusillum | reverse complement strand
AAAAACGGGATTCTCATGGAATCTCGCGGAAATTCCAAATACGAACCCGGAAATTCCAAATTCGACTCGAAACAATAAATTCTAAATTAAAACTTAAATCTGCTGAAAAGTATCCGTAAAATATTTTCCCTAGAAAAATAGGGTACTTTTCGGGTTGTTACACGTTTGGCCCTACCCGTTCGGCCCGCTATTTAAGCAGGCTTGGACAAGAAAAAATTTAAAAAAATATTTGACGGACGGGCCAAGCCCGACCAGCTATTTTTCGTGGGCGGATATGGACATGATTAAGAAGCCCATGGACAAGCCCGCTAAACATATATAAAAATAAAAAATTATGCTTCATATAAACAAAAAACTAATAAAGTAAAAATATACAACAAGAGTAAATGAAAATAAAATTTGTATTAGTGTTAAAGTAAGTAGTTATAATTTTTTTTTATATCGTTACTTTTTTTGGAGACTTGTAACTTCAAAATATTCATGTTTAGTTATAGAATTTGTATATGTTAAGTTGAGTTTGCGATGTTTTGGTTAATTCGGAATACTTTATATGTTAAGTCTACTTTAGCCATTATTTTATTAAAAAATTAGTTTAATATATTTTACATTCAAGCCCGCAAGCCCACGGACAAGCCCGCTAGCTTATATTAGGCGGATATGGACAACCCTAGTAAGCCTGCTTAAGCGGGCTTGGACAAGGCATATTAGGCCCGCTGGACATTTTTTCAAAAATACGCCCGACCCATGTCCGTCCAAGCCCGCAAACGATCACCTCTATTAGAATGTGAGCACCATGTGTTGCACCTCTTCTAAGGTTCTGTTTGCCATGGTGCGCCTCTTCTAAGGCCCCGTTTGCCTCTTTTTCTCATTGGTCCAGACGTAGTTAATTAGGACTAATATTAATCGATTATTAAAAAGTATTATCACATGTACATAATCTTAATAGCCTTTAATAATTATTTTGGCATTTATTCTTTCAAATTCCTCTTTCAAATCATTCATTTGTACTTGTGCGATGTATATATCTTTTGTATTGATTATTTGCCTTTTCATATTCTCACATGTAATCAACCTAACATTCAACTTAGACATTCAATTTTTACTTGCTAAATAATTGACATAGCTAATTCACATGCTTGGATTAACTCTATCTTTGACATTCATGCATCTTTATAACAAATAAAGTCAAGTGTAACAAAAATATAACTCCAATCATTGTTCGAGATCGCTATCGAGCGGGCGGGATTGGGTGTCCAATTGAAAGGCTTCCTAAAACGTACCCTCAGCCCTTACTATAATCTATATGAACATCTGTGTTCATGAGCATAACGAGAGTCATTCTAGACATAGAAATATAAGGGGGCGATTCTTTAGTGTTCATGTCACTTTATGTTTTGACATGACATACAAAACGAATGGTTTCCAATATTCCACAATAAATTGACCGCGACTCCTGCAAATGATGGATTGTTTGAATCTTTCATCTATTTTAAAACCTTTCAAATCAGTCACAAGCCCATGACGTGTCCCTTCACGGGATTTCGTGGGCCGAGTGCCATCGTATCACGAGGGCGCGAGGATGGCTTTGTCCACATGATGTTTATGAGTCGAATGGTGCAATGTACGACAAGTTGAAAGTCAATGTGTTGAAGGAAGGAATAAGAATCAAGTTAAACAAAAATTCATGTCGGTAAATGGACGAGTCAAATGAAGTGGTGAAGCCTTGAAATGTAAATACAAATACAAAACAAAGAATCAAAATCTTGTTTAGACAATGAGTAACATCAAAAGATCATATATGGAGCTCTAGAGCTCAAATCGATGCAAGACAAATTGGAGATGAAAGCTCATGTTCTTAACTTTTCAAGGACATGTCATAAGCCAAATGTTTATAAGAATTGAAGGAAATATATATTGTTGATGAGGTATTAAAATTCGTCCCAACCTTATCAAACAATTTAACTCTAAATGGTAGTTTCAAGAGAGTCGAAACACAAGGATGGTGAGATTTCACTTAGAGAGGTTTTAGTCTAGTTTAGCCTAAACAAAGGAGTTGAGATGATTAATTGAACTAACAACAAGCAAATGATAACTAAACAAAGATTAAAAGACGGCGGTTTATCAAGATTAAAGGAAATTTAGGGTGTTTGGGTTCACTTATGTAGGGAGAGGGAGATGCAAGAGTCAACAAGGGTAATAACGATCCAACAATGTATAAATCGACCCAAATCTTTCGATGAAAGGTTCTTCTCAAGCTTAATTCAAAGAGCTTTCACAATTAACAAACCAAACTCATCATGAACATGATAAGAAAATTTTCGTTTCAAGAATAGCATAAAAGATAATGAAAAGATTCAAACTTTCATTCAAACAATTCATCAAACACTTATCATGCATGAACAAGGGTATAAGTTGATCACTCGAATCCCAACATCAGTAACCAATTATCACCCCCTCTTATCTATCTAATATCCCCCTAAACCCTAGAAGAGAGTCTACTCACTCATGTTAACAGGAATAAAGGCAAACATATTGATGAACATAACAAGCAAGAACGAATACATAATATTCCAACTAGTATTCAACTAATTAAGATAGCTAAGAAAGTGGAATGATGATAAAAACAAGATTAAGACAATAAAGATGTACTAATAAGTAAATAAGAGAGAAATTGATACAAACAATGAAGTAAAGATGATAACTTGGATTGAATAAAGAATAATTTCCTCAATATCTTGATTACAACCCAAAACAAATAAGACCTATAAACTAATTAGTGTAAACTAAGATGAAATTAAGGAAAGATTAACACTTGATTATGAAAGATTAAAGTTTTGGAGGAAATAAATGCTAACTATCTAAGGTTTTGTGCTAACTGTAAATTCTCCCCTTAATGAATAAGTGAGGAGGCATATATAGGTTACATGAATAATAAGGTCAAAATAGAAAAAGACTTGAAATTCGCGGGTTGGGCGTCCCTGCCGAACGGCCGCCCACCGGTGGCCTGCCCGACTGGGAGTTATCTACTCCAAAAATGCATAGTTTTGGTCATTAAGTGGGCACAGCCGGTGGGCCGGCTACCGGTGGCCACACCGGCTGAGCACCGCTTCCTCTTCTTCAGCCTTTTCTCTTTTATTCTGGCTTCCCAGCCGGGCGGCCGACTGGCCGGTTGGAAACTTCATGTTCCTTTTCTTTCTTTTTTTTGACTAAATTTAAGGAGATGGGGCTCCCTGCCAGCTGGTCGGCTGCCGGCATACTAGCTTGGATCCTCTTCTCAGCATTCTCCTTCCTTCTTCTCGATTATTTTTTTAAAACCGCTTTACTTGCTCGCACTTTCTCACTTTCGTCTCGAACCTTGGAATATGGGGTTCAAAATAATAGAACGAGAATTTGGGATACAAAATGCAAGCAAAGACCCGCAAAACCGTACAAAGACGGATCAAAATAACATAGAAAAGGAGGGGAAAATGCGACTAAATAATCACTCATGAAAATTCCCCACACTTGAATCTTACTCGTCCCCGAGTAAGTTAGTGAATTATTCAAGACCTTTAACTAAAGCAATAAACTAGCTAAACTAATAATATCCGATGAGAGGCAATTAACGGGCCTTATCCATCCCTTAAACTCACAACGGAAAACCAAGAGGGATGGTGTTCCTTTGCAAGGCAAGTGTGGGCTTGCGGAAAGATGAGGAATATCCAATCAATTAAGCACATAAGCGAGTAGATGGAAGGTCCAACAGAAGTAGAATTTCTACTTCTCTCAAACAAGGTAGCGAGACTCACACGTCTTCCAACGTTGAGAAAAGAGCTTTTCATTTTACAAGTTAATTTTCTAAAATTCAACTAGAGCATAAAGGATGAAAATCAAACACTCCAAGACCGACACGATTTCATTGTCCATATTCTAATCTTGGTTTGTGGCATGTGAAAGGGGCAAGGTGGTGATGGAGCGATATCTCTCCCGGTATTAGAAGCACTGTAGACAGTATGACTCAAATAGGGTCGTCCGAACCTTATTAAACAATTTAACTCTAAATGGTAGTATCAAGAGTGTCGAACCAGAATGATGGTGAGATTTCACTTAGAGAGATTTTAGTCTACTTTAGCCTAAACAAAAGAATTGAGATGATTAATTGAACTAACAACAAGGAAATGATAACTAAACAAAGATTAAAAGATGAAGGTTTATCAAGATTAAAGGAAATCTAAGGTGTTTGGGTTCACTTAGGTAGGGAGAGGGAGATGCAAGAGTCAACAAGGGTAAGAGAGATCTAATAGTGTATAAATTGACCCAAATCTTTCGATCAAACAAGCTTAGCTCATTGAGCTTTCACAATTAAGAAATCAAACTCATCATGAACATTATAAGCAAACACTACCTTCTAACTTTTGTTTCAAGAGTAGAATAAAAGATAATGAAAAGATTCAAACTTTCATTCAAACAATTCATCAAACACTTATCATGCATGAACAAGAGCATAAGTTCATCACTCAAATCCAAACATAATTACCAATCCATTATCACCCTCTCTTATCTACCTAAGATCCCCCTAAACCCTAGAAGGGAGATGATAACTTGGATTGAAATAAAGAAGAATTTCTTCAATATCTTGATTATACCCAAAACAAACTAGTTATATAAACTAATTAGTGTAAACTAAGACGAAATTAAGGAAAGATTAACACTTGATTAGGAAAGATTAAAGTTTTGGAGGAAGTAAGTGTTTTCTATCTAGGGTTTTGTGCTAATTGTAAAATCTCTCTTAATGAATAAGAGAGGAGGTATTTATAGGTTACATGAATAATATGGTCAAAATATAAGAAGACTTGAAATTTAGGGTTGAGCGTCCCAGCCGGCCGGCAAGCCGGAGTGGCTTGGTGAAGGGGTGTTTAGGGCCAAAATTTTAAAGTGAGCAGGGACCCCCCCACAGACTGCAGTGGGGGCTGTAGGCTGCGGCTTTACAGTTTTCCATTGCTCGATTTTGCGCTTTACTCCCCTCTTTGCTTGGCTTAATAGGAGCCTCTTTCTCCAAGTTTTCATTGAAAACTTGCACTTCTTTTAACAACAACAACTGCAACCGCAACCCTTTTTCCTCGAAATCATTAGTAAGGGCCACGTAAAGAGGGTCCTCTGTTGGAGTAAGTGTCATCAACAATAGTGCGATCACTTAATTAAAATCTCAATAATAACAATACAAACGGATGATATATATTAAAGTCAACTGTTCAACATTAATCGGTAAAAATTGTCTTGCTAGAGTTTGACGTTACTGTCCTTTGACGGTGGTGATTAGTTGATCCCTTATTATCACACCTATAGGACCATTCCCTTAATTGTAAAGTTAATTAATTGTATATCGATACAGATTAATTAAATCCTTAAATTAAATAAGTTTTATTTGTGAGTGAGAATTTTATGTCTTATTGTAATATGATTAAATAAGACTCAATTTGGTAATTAAAAGGTTATATTACTAAAATTGGTCATTGTTTATGAAATAATCTGAGATAAGAAAGATTAGTTAATAATAATTACAAAAGGTTGTAGATTATATTAACTAGACTTTAAATGACCCGTTTTATATACATGTATTTAAGAATTACTAGTCAATTTGTTGAATGTAATTTATGTGATATGAAATGATATTTAAATTGTTAAATATGCATTAAAATATCTAATGACTTGTTACATGCTACATGACATACAAAATTACAAATGACAAATTGAATAAGATAAAATGGAGTCCATATTAGTCTAGGGTGCCGGTTTTATGTGGGTAGTTTAGGGTTGTAATTAGCTTATGGTTTTGTATGAGAAACACCATAATTACACCTAATTAGACTAGCCTGCCCTATGATTTTGATAGGACAAAGTGTAGAGCATGCTTGGCTCTTACCTAGGGCTTGAAAACCGGCCACCCCACCTAAAACATGAGAAGTAGTTCTCATTTTTCTAGTAACACATATTCTTGTGCTTATCTATCTCATCTCTCACTACATTTCCTCTCATAAAATATGTTTATGAAGCTCCTTGTTTAAAAGAAGTATAACATCTTCATATACATTACTATTGTAGTGATATTGGTAATATTAGGCTTTAATTTAAGAACACTAATAATATTATTAGTGTTAAGGGTTTCGTTTTGGGTGCCATCAACAGAAAAGTTTCTACTTTGAAACTAGGAAATCATTCTTTGATTATCATTAGCTCAAGAACAAGAATAGGAAGGTGTCCTATTCTTGTGCCCCAAATCATCCAAGATCAATGTGAGAAAAAGTTTCTTCTTATTTTGTTTCCGAGTGTTATGCATGCATAAGGTCCACATATTTTATGAGTAAAATAAATTTATTTTGTTACTAGAAATGTCTAATAATGGGTTTAAGAAACTTTCAAGCAGTATCAAAAGCCTTGGTTGTTGCATGCATAATCGATTTATAGTTTTTTCGAGTTAATTGTAATTTAAATAAAACTAATAATTGTGATTTATGAGATAAAGTCGCAAAGTTATTTGCATGTTAATATATTCTGGTTCTAATGTGTTTTTAGGTTATATTGATGATTTATGAAAATTTATATTGCTCAAATATGATTTTTAGTGATTTTATTACATTTTAATGAGTAAAATGGTGTTTAAAATACTAAAAACAGTTAGACTTATCTTCTGACCTTGAAATTTTTACACAACTTCACATGTAAAAATTACTGTCGTGTGGATTGAATTTATTTCTCATGATTTATGATTTTTTAATTATAAAAATGGAATAAATGAAGGTTAGATGGTTAAAAATAGTTCCACTTCGAATATGACCATGAAATTTTGGATAATTGTCACATGCATATTTTACTCACTGTGTGTAAAATTTGAGATGAATTATATTTCTCTAGCATGATTTATGAATTTTTAATGTAAAAATGGCATAAATAGTGACTATTTTAGCAAAAATAGCTAAAATAAATTTCATGACATGGGAAAATTATTTTTGGTTGTATTATTGTCCCACTTTTCAGATATAAAGTTTAAAATTTGATTAAATTGCTTTATGTATTTTATTTGATGAAACCATTAAAGCGCAACCGATTATTTCTCAAAATAATTCAAAAATTTTATCCTTGATTTTTGACATTATGAGTGTCATGGAAATGTTTCAAAATGTTCAAAAATTTATATTTCAAATTTTCAAATTATTGTAATTAAATTTGGATTTATTACATTAAGATATGATTTTAAAGTCTAAATATGAGCAATTATAAAACAACAAGTTGAATTATTGTCAAAAATTAATTAATGACTAATTTTTGAGTCCTAAGAGAGTTAGAATAATTATTTTTTTTTTTTTTTTTGGTACCAATGTAAGAATTTTATAAATCAATCAAAAATCAATACAACTTAAAACTATGCTCCTAAACATGACTCAACTAAGCATAAAAGCCTAATTACATCAACTTCAATTCTCTACACCAATTAATATCCTTATTTGATATCTTCCCAAGCTTAACATTTAACAACCTCAATCTCATATCACTTCTAACTTGATCCACCAATGTCCCTGGCCGAGTAACAAAATGGTCCATCCTGCAGACATTCCTAGTTCTCCAGATACCATAATGCAAAGCTGAGATTAGAGCCCAACAAACCTTCCTCTGAAAACCAGTTTTGTTCCTCATGCTAAGTAGTCTGTCAGCTTTGTAGAAAACCTGATCATTAACCTGAATCCAATGAGCCATTAGGTTATAGCAATCCTTTGTGAACTTACATTCAGCAAACAAATGTTGATGATCCTCATTTTGCTCCCCACATAATAAACACAGTCTATCATTATCAATCCCCATTCTATGTAACCTATCTTTGGTAAGCAATCTGCTCTGCCATATTAACCAGCTAATGAAGCAGTGCTTAGGCACATTCAATCTGTTCCAAGCAATCCTGCACCAACCCTTCCTGTCTTCTTCATTGCTCTGTAGCCAAGAGTAACCATTAGCAATAGTATAAGGCTTGTCTGCACTCATCCAATCTTCCCTAATCAGAGCAGGCAGCATCATAGTCTTCACTTCACATATCTTCCTCCATGCCCAAGAGCTGTAAGTTGAGGGGGAGTATGTTTGCCAATTCCTGCCTTTAAGGTAGACTTTGTCTATCCATTTGATCCATAGGTGGTCCTTCTTCAGAGCTATCCACCACACCAACTTTCCTACAGCTGCACAATTCCAAACTCTAGCATCAACCAGCCCTAACCCCCCATAATTCTTACCTTTGCATAAACAATTCCAAGCCACTAAAGGAGCCTTTGAGTAATTCTCAGCACCTTCCCAAAGGAAATTCCTGCACAAAGCTTTCAGTTTATCCAGCACACCCATAGGTAACACAAAGATTTGTGCCCAATAGTTCTGAACTATACTTAGTACAGATTTGACTAAAGTGAGTCTGCCAGTGTAAGAAATCTTCCTCTTATTCCATCCTTTGATCCTGGCAGTCATCTTCTCCACCAAAATATTACACTCAACCTTTGTAAGTCTCTTATGAGACATAGGAACCCCAAGGTATCTAAAGGGTAGAGAACCTTTCTTGAACCTAGTATGTTCCAAAATCAGCATTTCAGTGTCAGGTTTTACCCCATTCAAGAGAATGTCAGACTTGTCATTGTTGATATGCAATCCAGAGGCCACAGAGAAGTGTTTAAACCCCTCCATGATCAGAAAAATAGACCTCAATTCTCCTTTACAGAAAATTAAAAGGTCATCAGCAAACATCAAATGGTTAAGCCTCAAGCTCTTGCATAAGTGATGGAACTTGAACCCCCTTGTTTGACTTACCACATTCAGTAATCTACTCAGATATTCCATACACAAAGTAAAAAGAAGAGGAGACAAAGGGTCCCCTTGTCTAAGACCTTTCTTACCAGGAAAGAAACACTGAGCACCTCCATTAATTACCAGAGAATAGGAAGTAGTAGTGATGCATTGTATAAGCAGTTTAATGCAATGCTCAGGGAAGTTAAGATTTAGTAATACCTGCTCCACAAAGTCCCACTCAATAGAATCATAAGCCTTCCTAAGATCCACCTTGATCAAGCATCTAGGGGAGGCAGCTGGACGTGCATACAACCTGATGAGATCCTGTCCAATCAGAATATTCCCCATAATGCTTCTACCCTTTATGAAAGCAGCTTGTGCAGGGTTAACAATCTCAGGAAGAACAGAACTCAACCTTTGACACAACACCTTAGCAATGATCTTGTAAATAGTATTACAACAAGCTATAGGTCTAAAATCTTTCACTGTAACAGGATTATCAACTTTGGGAATCAGGACAAGATTAGTGCAATTAATCTGCTTCAGAAGCTTACCTGATCTAAAAAAATCCTTAACAGCTCTGCACACCTCATTTTGAATGATATCCCAGCTGGTTCTGAAGAAGCAACTACTATACCCATCAGGCCCTGGACTCTTGTCCCAAGGTATTGAAAACAGAGCATCCTTAATCTCATCATTTGTTGGAATCTGACACAACATTGGCCAGTCCTCAACCATCACCCTTGGTCCAGATTGCATAACTCCATGGCTGAATCCCTCAGTCTGCCCAGCCACTCCTAGAAGTTGAATATAATACTGCTCAAAAGCTTTAGCAATCTCATCAGGATTGGTATAAGTAATGCCATCAATACCATCAATCCTAAACACTTTGTTTTGCATATTTCTCTGCTGGATAACTCTATGAAACATGGCTGAGTTTATATCCCCCTCCTTAACCCATTTACATTTGCTTTTTGCCTCAAAAAATCCTCCTTAGCTTGTTTGAGGAGTAAATAGATGTTCCTTGTCTGATATTCAATATCCATAAGAGTAGGACAAGATGGGTTGGCTTGCAAGTTCCTTTGACTCACCAAGAGCAACTCATATGCCACATCTGAATTCCTTTCAATATCAGAAAAGAGTTCCTTGTTTAACCTCTTCAAACTCCTCTTAAGTCCTTTGAGCTTTTTCACCACACAATACATTGGAGTCCCAGAAACTACCACTTGCCATCCATCTTGTACAATCCTCCTGTACTCAGGAACTTTACACCACATATTATAGAATTTAAAAGGTTTAATTCTGGGTACACTGACAGCTCCTTCCTCAATGATGCAAGGACAGTGGTCAAAATCCCCTTCAGGTCCATAGAAAGCATATTGATTAGGCCAGGTTCTGATCCACACCTCATTCACCAAAACTCTATCAATCCTACTAAAGACCCTAGTACCACTTGGCTGCTTATTATTCCAAGTGAAGAAAGCACCAAGAGTCTTCATATCCTGCAGGTCACTCAGATTAATGGCCCTTTGAAAAGGAATAATCTCAGCATCCCTAACAGGTAAACCAATCTTCTCACCAGCATACCTTACATTATTAAAGTCACCCAAAACAATCCAAGGGTAGTTATTATTCATCCTAATCATATCCTCCCACAGTCCAACTCTCTCCTCAGGTTTATTAAAACCATAAACAAAAGTACAGTGAAAAAAATCAGCTTCTCCTAGCCTGTTTACTCTGAGATGAACATACTGTGCATTCATCTCCAAAGTAGATACCTGCAGGATTTGACATTTCCACATTACCCACACCCTACCACCATTATGATAATCATGATTTGTAACATAAGACCAACCATTACACACACTACTAACTACCTTATTTAGAGAACCAGATTTGACCCTGGTCTGTAGGAGCCCAAACAACTCAATGTCATTCTGATGCAAATACCATTTAATGTAATTTTGTTTATCTATGTTGTTCAGACCCCTAACATTCCATACTCCCATTCTAGTCATTTGGAGAGGAAGGCCCTACCTCTCCACCTCCTTTATCCACTTCTAGAGCAGACATACCCACAGCATTATTGAATTTAACAACAAAATCCTCCTCATGTCCACCTGGAATTCGAGTCTCATGTCTAGTCATTTTAGTGATTATTCTAGCAGGAGTAAACAGAGAGCTATAGCTCATATTCATTGGTGTATTGGCAGGAGTCATTTCACTCTCCTTCTCCTTCTGAGCAGATTCCACTACCTCAACAACCTGCTGAACTCTAGTTAAAGCAGGAAAATTAACAGGATCCAGCAGTACAGGAGGGTTTTCTTTCCTCTTCCAAACTTGTTTTGGCTGAATATTCACAGGTTTGATGGGTGCAGAAGACTTCCCCTTTTTACACACCTTTGCAGAATGCCCCATCCCATTACAACTTGTACAGGTGATAGGGACCCAATCATACTCCACCAACACCGTAACTGGTACCGGTAGAATAATTAACTTGGACTTAAATATGATTTAAGTAATGTTTGGTGATTTTAAAATATTATTAACACGCATTTCCATAAAACCGGGTTATATACGATATAAATCTTAAATAGGGCGATTTGGCACTTAAAATGAGCATGTCTTATACATATTATGATTCTGCATTTTGATGAATGAATGTCATTTTGTATTTATGTATTTTTGAATTATGTAATTTTATCTTAGTATGGCCTTAGTTTTAATCAATATTACCCGTAATGTATAATAGAACAGTTTTGTAATTTTATTATATATTTTGTAATTATTTGTAATTCCAGAGTTTCCTAAAGACGGTGTCATTCAGAAAAGCGTTCCGATAGAGACGGTGTCTTTGCGAGGCGTACTTATGAAGTTCAAGGGATCAAAGGAGTTGGTTTCCGAATTCGTAAGTAGATTATATGATTTTATATTTTAGGAAGACCATACTAGGAAATTTTGCTTGCATTTTATTTAATATGTTTGCATGCATTGCCAAATGCCATAACATGACATGCATTTTTATTGAGTCTTGGACCGTGCCAATTATAATAATCGTTAGTTCATCGCTTTAGTTCACTTAAAAGATATAGATAATAAACTGACATGACCTCTTCTAAATAATAATTGAGATCAAGCTTACTGTAACACCCGCAAATGTACCCTATTTTATTTTAATAATATTATATTTTTATTAGTTAGCTTAATTTTAGATTTAGATTAGAACTTAGTTTTTCGTGTCTAATTTAGCAAATCCGTGTCTAATTTAGTTTTTCGTGTCTACTCGGAATTCCGTGTGGGTTACGCCTTAAGCCACATTTTGGGCCTTTTTCTCCATTTTTCCACTCACCTTATATAACCGCTTATTCCCCCAATCTTCCCCTCACCCTCTTCACCCTCACACAAACCACCAAAATCCTAACCACCATTTTTGATCAACTCAAGCTTCACACAACTCATCCATTCCTCACCCAAACCTCTTGATTTTCATCATAATCTTCCTCTCTTATCCTCCTCTACCTTGTGTGGTAATAAAATTATCGTCTTTCTCATTTTCAATTTTTCCGTCTTTCTCAAAGGTGAATTGTATTCATCTTTTGTGTCCTTGTGTAGGTGGAGACCTTCAAGACCCCGGCAAGGATTAGTATCTCGTGGAGGAAGACCTAGAAGACGATTGAAGACGCACAAAGGTAACGGTGAAGGGTTACTCGATATCAATATGTGTTTTAATGCTTTAGTTGATGTTACCCAACGTTAAGTGACGACTATTATGCATTTTAAAGTGGTTTGATGTTAGTATATGTAACACCCGGAAATGTACCATATTTTTCTAGTAGAAATATTTTACGAAATATTTTCAGCAAATTTAAGTTTTAATTTAGAATTTAATGTTTCGAGTCGAATTTAGAATTTCCGAGTTCGTATTTGGAATTTCCGCGAGATTCCATGAGAATCCCGTCTTAATGCG
>JAIUZE010034854.1:0-13261 GCA_022085475.1 Heliosperma pusillum | reverse complement strand
TTGATTAGGGTTTGAGTGTATCAGGGCCATGTTACATGGTAACCGCTGAGCCAGCATACAAGCTTCCCTACCTCGTGTTATATTTTATTATCGGATTCACATGATAGCTTTCATATGATAGGTTATATGTTAGTTAATTGTTTCATAACATGAAAAGCATATTATATATGTTAAGGTTTTGTATTTTCAATATACATTGCTTTTATGTTATTCATGTTTAATTAAACTCGACATTTCGTGGCTGGGAGAACTCGGAGTTACTCCCACTGACTGTGGCTTCCGTGTTTATATTTAATGCGGTCGAACAGGTGGTGAATGCATATTTGGGGTACATTGACGAGCTAGCGAGCGAAGTATTTACCTTGGACCTATATTCGGTTCATAGTTTGTATATTAGTATACACTAGTTTATTTCCGTATTTATACGGGAGATATGTCTCCCGTCTTGTAGATTTATTTTGTATAATAGTATTTCCGTTTTGTAATGACCTTTTTATGTTATGACACCTTCGTTATGTATTATCATATTTCGTTTATGTATTTAAATAATTTTTTTCTTTCCGCAAATTTGAGGGTGTCACAACAAGGTAAGGATTGCAAAGCACTTCCTTGTAAGGGAAGCTGATAATTGGTGGGCTATTACTAGTGCCACCGCTACTCTTGAAGATGATTTCAATTGGGCTTGTTTCAAAGCTCTAGTGGAAGGTCGATTTTATCCTAAGGAGCTCAAGCAACAAAGGCTCAAGGAATTTATTGACTTCAAGCAAGGTAACTTGTCGGCACAAGACTTCACTACGGAGTTTAACAAGCTTGCTCACTTTGCTCCGAGGCTTATCAAAGATGACGAGGACCGAGCTTTCTACTACCGCAACAAGCTTAGTGCTTTACTCCAAAGTAAAGTGAGGAGGAATACTACTTCCTTTGGGGATTTATATGATGATGCTCTATGGGCCGAGAACTCCATGAAGGCCATCAAGGATGAAGCTATGATAAAGAATCTCTCTCCTTCTTTCACTCCTAGGCCTAATTTCTTTGGGAAGAGACTGTTCACTCCGTCTTCCTCCAACTCTTATGCTAACAAGAGGAGATTCAATCCTCCCCCAAATGCAAGTGCAAGAGCTCCCGCTCCTTTCATTCCCCGGGCTACTTCTAATGTGGCTCATAGGCCATATGCTCCTCCTCAAGCTCAAGGTCGCTTATGCAACCGTTGTAGACTTCCATACCATCCCGGTGTGGCATGTTATAACCGACCTTATATTTGCTTCTTTTGCCAAAAGAGTGAGCACCGTTATGAGGATTGCCCCGATCGTAAGTTGCCCCCTCCAATTACTAAACCTAAGGGTTCTATCTTCGTTCTGAGCCGAGCCGATGCCGATGATCCGGAGATAAATACAGGTATATTCTCAATCTTAGAGCAACCATGTCTTATTCTATTTGATACCGGTGCTTCTATGTCCTTTGTGTCTTCGACTTATGCTAATAAATTATCAATCGAGCCTACATCTAGTGAGGATACTCCCATATCCTTACCATCCGGAGAAATTATCTCTTGTTCTACTCTTTATCCTAATGTCCCAATATCTATTTCGGGTGCTATCTTTCCCGCAAATCTCCTTAAGTTTCCTCTAGGAGAGTTCGATATAATTCTATGTATTGATTGGTTAGCATTATACCATGCTAGATTCGAGTGTAGAGATCAAAAGATTTATTTAAAGAGTACTTTAGGAGTTAGAATAACCTATAAGGGATCTCATCCCCGAAAGGGTGTGTCTTTGATTTCCGCAATGAAATTGGTGAGTATGGTAAGAAAGGGTCACCAAGCATACTTGTGTGTTATGACTTCTAATACTACCTTTTTGCCAAATATTGAAGATGTGCCTATAGTTCGTGAATTTGTTGATGTATTCCCCGATGACTTGCCCGAGATTCCTCCCGAGCGTGATGTTAAGTTTTCCATTCATCTTGTACCTGGTTCCGGACCAATAGCCAAAGCTCCGTACCGTATGGCTCCAACCGAGTTGAAAGACTTAAGGAAGCAACTTGATGATATGATTGAGAAGGGTTTTATTCGACCAAGTGCCTCGCCTTGGGGTGCTCCCGTTCTTTTTGTGAAGAAGAAAGATGGTTCTATGAGGCTTTGTATTGATTATCGTGAATTGAACCGAATTACAATCAAGAATAGGTATCCTTTGCCAAGAATTGAAGACTTGTTTGATCAACTAAAGGGTGCTTCTACTTTTTCCAAGATTGATTTGAGATCCGCTTATCACCAAATTCCCGTTCGTGATGTTGATATACCGAAGACCGCTTTTAGTACAAGGTATGGTCATTATAAGTTCAAGGTGATGCCATTTGGATTGACTAATGCTCCCACTATTTTTATGGATCAAATGAACCGCACATTTAGTGAGTAACTTGACAAGTGTGTGGTGGTGTTCATTAACGACATCCTTATTTTCTCCAAGACCGAAGAAGAGCATGCTATTCATCTAAGGACTATTTTGAGTGTCCTTCGTCGACAAAAGTGGTTTGCCAAATTCTCCAAGTGTGAATTTTGGTTACCTAAAGTGTCTTTTCTTGGGCATGTAATTTCTAAAGAAGGTGTAATGGTGGATCCTTCGAAGATTGAAGCTGTGGTGGATTGGAAGAGTACGACCGATGTTAGAGAAGTTCGAAGTTTTTTTGGTATAGCTGGTTATTACCGTAGATTTGTCAATGATTTCTCTAAGCTTGCTAGACCGATGACCCAATTGTTGAAGAAGGAAACCAAGTTCGTATGGAATGAAGCTTGTGAAGCCGCTTTTCAAGAGTTAAAAAAAAGGTTGACTACCGCTCCGGTGTTGACTTTACCTGAAGATGGTGTAGACTTTGATGTCTTTTGTGATGCTTCCAAGATGGGATTGGGTTGTGTACTTATGCAAAGTAGGAAGGTGGTGGCTTATGCTTCGAGACAGTTGAGAGTTCATGAAGTGAATTATCCTACTCATGATTTGGAATTGGCCGCCGTTGTTCATGCTTTGAAAGTGTGGCGACACTATCTTATTGGTGTTCATTGCCGTATATTCACCGATCACAAAAGTTTGAAGTACATATTTACTCAAAAGGAGTTGAATATGAGACAAAGAAGATGGTTGGAATTGGTGAATGATTATGATTTTGAGTTGCATTACCATGATGGGAAGGCTAATGTGGTTGCCGATGCTCTTAGTAGGAAATTTTCTCATTCCTTGAATGCTATGTCGGTATTTCCCGTTGATCTTTCTATTGAGTTTCAGAAGTTGAAGTTGAAATTTGTGGAACGTGGATTTTATTATGTTGGTGCTATGACTGCCGAATCTGTTTTCCTCCGCGAGATCCGCGAAAACCAAGTTGATGATCTTACCTACAAGTCTATTCAAGCCAAACTTTTAGAAGGAAAAGCTAAAGATTTCAAGTTTGATGATAAAGGTGTTCTTCGATTCCATGTTCGTTTGTTTGTGCCTAATGCTCTTGATTTGAGAAAGCGAGTTCTTGATGAAGCTCACCCTTCCCCTTATTCTATTCACCCCAGAGGTGATAAGATGTATAAAGATTTGAAGCTACAATTTTGGTGGCCGAATTTGAAAGGCGATGTTGTGTTTTATGTTGGAAGATGTCTTACTTGCAAACAAGTGAAGATTGAACAGAAGAGACCCGGTGGATTGCTACAACCGTTGGATATTCCGCTATGGAAGTGGGAATCTATTTCTATGGATTTTGTTATGGCTTTGCCGAAGACCATTGGAAGTAAAGATGTCATTTGGGTTGTTGTTGATCGTTTGACCAAGTGTGCTAGATTCATTACGATCAAAGAGACTTGGAGTTTAGATCGACTAGCGAAAGCCTATGTTGATGCGATTGTTAGATACCATGGTGTTCCCAAGGAGATTATATCCGACCGAGATACGAGATTCTGTTCGAGATTTTGGTAGGCTTTACAAGAAGCCATGGGTAGTAAATTGTTGATGAGTACCGCATTCCATGACGCTACCGATGGTCACACTGAGAGGACTATTCAGACTTTAGAAGACTTGCTTAGGGCTTGTTCACTCGACTTCCAATCTAGTTGGGAAAAGATTCTACCGTTGGTGGAGTTTTCTTACAACAATAGTTATCATGCCTCGATCAAGATGGCTCCTTATGAAGCTCTTTATGGATGGAAATGTCGAAGTCCTATATGTTGGAATCAATTGAGTGATGTAGGTCATTTGTGATAGAATGAAAGTCGCTCAAGATCGACAAAAATCTTATGCCGATATCCGAAGAAGACCGTTAGAGTTTGAAGTTGGAGATAAAGTGTTCTTGAAAGTATCTCCAATGAAGGGTGTTAAACGGTTTGGTGTTAAGGGTAAGTTGAGCCCGAAATACATTGGACCCTTTGATATTGTTAAAAGGATTGGTGCCGTCGCTTACAAGTTGGACTTGCCCCCGAATTTGGCTAAGGTTCATGATGTATTCGATGTTTCTCAATTGAGAAAGTAAGTTAGTGATCCAAGCCATGTCTTTCAAGCGGAAATGCCCGAGCTTGAACCGAATTTATCCTTTGAAGAGAAGCCGATCCCCATCCTAGATAGCAAAGATAAGAAGTTGAGAAGTAAAGTGGTTCCTTTAGTAAAAATCTTGTGGAGATGTGCCAATGTTGAAGAAGAGACTTGGGAAACGGAAACTTCTATGCGTAGTAAATATCCAAGCCTATTCGATTAAGGTATCTTTCTTTCGCTCAAGTTTCGAGGATGAACCTTTTTAAAAGATGGGGGTGATTGTAACACCCGCAAATGTACCCTATTTTTATAGTAAAAATATATTACGGATACTTTTCAGTGAAATTTAGTTTTTGGTTAGAGTTAAATTTCCCGTGTCTAATTTAGAAATTTTCGAGTTCGTTTTTGGACTTTACGCGAGTTTTCGAGTAAGTTACGTCTTAAGGCGTAATGGGCTTTTTCCCATATGTTTTCCACTTACTACTTCATATACTCCCTCATAACCCTAACTCCCTCACATTCAATCTTCTTCTTCCTCACCAAGTAAACCCCAAAAACCTTAACCTCCATATTTGATCAAACTTAGAATCGTCACTACTCATTCATTTCTCGCTCAAATTCACCTAAGTTCGTCTTATTCTTTCCCTCTCATCGTTCTCTATCCGTATTGGTAATAAAATTACTGTCTTTCTCGCTTTTCAATTTATCCGTCTTTCTCAAGGTGAATTATATTAATCTTTTATTATCTAATTGTAGGTAGTGACCTCCAAAACCCCGACAAAGACTACTTCTTGATAGAAGAGGACATCGACGTGGAGTGAAGACGCAAAAAGGTAACGGTGAAGGGTTACTCGATATCATTTACATGTTTTATGTGTTTTCTATGTTAGTAATCGTATTTAGAATAGGATTAGTAATCATAGGAATTGTGTTGTTGATGATAGTTGTTGTTAGTTGATAATTGATGATGAGAATTGATGATTTATGATGTTAGATGATGATAATTATACGTTAGGCCTTAGTGAAATTTGACATTTTTGTGCATATTGCAACCCAGCCGGCCGACCGGCAGCCGGTCAGCTGACCGGCTGGGGAGTTGTATATTATTTATGTTACGTAATAATTTGTGCATGAGTTAGGTCTCAGCTGGTAGACCGGCAGCCGGTTAGCCGATCGTCTGAGACACACCTCACTTTGCCTTTGTTTTTCTCGTATGTCTTTGGTACCAGCTGAAAGTCGTAGACCTTTAATTAACCTCCTCTAATTAGTTCATTAAATTACATTAACTTAATGATTTAGGATCTAGTTATCATGCATGCAAATATAAAAGCATAAAAGAAAAGATAAGACCAAAACATCCTTACATTGGGATTTTTCGGTTCAATATGGGCACAATAAGAACTCCTTCTTATTGTTCTTGAGCATGAAATTAATGGATGATCCTCCATAAAACAACCTCCAAAGTAGAAGGCCTCCTTCTTGTTGCACCCAAGATTAAACCCAAATAATCTTAACTTATTATTAACTTGATAATAAGTAAGACATAATACTACTAATATTGGTATATTACTACACTAGTAATATGTAGATAATATTAGAGTGTATGAGAGTTGTAGAGTAAGAAGAGTTTTAGAGAGATGTGAGAATAAAACACCAAAATGAAGTCATACAAAAATGAACAACAAATTGCCCTTTTGAAGGCACTTTGGCCGGCACATATGTGCCCCATGCGGCCTCTAATTTTGATAATTTATTCTTATGCAAATATGTGGAGTGTAAGTAAGGTAGTGATGATTAGAGTTGTCATGTAATGTCACAATCATCAAGTGAATTGTGAACATAAAATAGAACAACAATCATGCCCTTTTCACATGTACAAAACCGGTGCACATATGTCCATTATGGACCATATTGATTTTTGATATTTGTCCCACAAATACTTATTAATCATATGTTTAATTATCTTGTATAATTAAGTGTTAATGTGATCATATAACAATTATATGACTTAAAATAATAATCAATATACACTCAACTTTTAAGTGATATTTAACCATCATATCAATATATAATGGGTCCCATAATATCCAGTTAATTTATTTTACAACTCTTTGTAACTATAATTAACTATTTACCTCTACCTCAAAATATATGCATAACCTCAACTAATTTAATAAATTAACGATTAATCATTAAATTAAATCTTATTTAATCGTATTAAAATAGGACGTAAAATTTATTCAGTCAGTTATCGTATAATTGACTAATAAACTTAAGTGGAATGAGTTCGCAACTCAATTTCCAATAAATAACTCTCGTAACTAAACGTACATATCAAATATATGTAATGCTCTAATTAAACTGTATCGTATACAAATAATTAGTATTCTATTTGGGTCTCATCCTATAGGTGTGACCTAAAGGGATCAGTTGATTACAGCCGTCATACGACAATAACGTCAAACTCTAGTCAGCCAAGCGTTACCGATTTACGTTAATCAACTGACGTGGAGTATCAAAATATACTAATCATGCCACGTATATTCCAAATGAGGTTTATTATATAAATGCACTATAGTGGAGGACACATACTCCAACAATCTCCCACTTGTCCGATACAAGTTGTGCATGTAGCAACACTATTGCGGAGGACTCCTCCTCCTACAATTTCTCCCACTTGTCTCGACAAGTTGTGTGCTACCGATTCTCTTGTCCCTTTTCCGTCACATCCTCCCACTCATTGCAAGGTGTCTTACAGGTCGCACTTGCAATTGAACTTATAAATAGAGTGGTTTTCTCGATCTGGGAGAGTAACTGTATGACCGGAAAATCTACTAGAGATCTCTACCGAGCGTGGCCACGCATTTCCAAATACTACTCCTCGAGTGGCCCGAAGATGTTAATACCCAACGTGGTTGGACAATTCCTGTTGACCCATCTTACACTGTATGATGCAGATCACCATGACCCAGAAGATGTCCATCGGCCTCCTTTCACGGCACGACCTAGGACAAAAACCAAAGTCAATCGGAAACTACACCGACTCAGGTAAATGGTCGCCAGTCTAAAGAATCGACTGATATGAATAAAATAGAAATCCCCGCCACGACCAGGCTTCAACAATTTTGATAAGGGACTCTATTATGGTCACTGCCCGACAGAGTGTCTCCACAGTCTGTCTATGTAAACGACCAGTCATCTCCATGACCCCATGGTGCTGAACCACCCATCGATCGACTTACAATCTAGTCATTTCGAGACGTCACCTCATAGAGTGACTAGGGACAAAATACTAAGTTTCATCGTTCACTAATTAGGTTGGTTCAACCTTTCTTTTCACCCACTTCGGAATAATATAAACAAAGTACTTAAAATTTAGTCAAACTTAAATACATGAGTTTTTTATGAAACTCTAACAATGAAGCGATTTAAAATATTGAAAAATGGATACGAATCAATAATTTCATATTTAGTAATTTTAGACAATTTCAGGGTAACATATTTCAATCCCCATTGAAATGACATGACATCATGTTCAGCCTGCAAAAAGCATGGATAATGGATAGCAATCAATTGCAACTTTCCAATGTTCTGATTGATATTTCTTTTTGTCTACGTAATATCATATTACATAAAAACTTTCTGAGACGTGTCTAGTTTTTGAATCTAGACTTAGGACTCTTGGCCTTAAGGTAGCTCCCATGTGTACCAGTATCATGGGATAGGGATATACAACGATAGGAACTAATTCTAGTCACCCAATACTGTCGAATCCAAGCTACTTTTCAATATGCATCATCATAGATGCATTGTACTCTATTTCCGTTGTGAAATCGCAATGATAAATGCTTGACACAGAATGCAGCGGGGAATGTTGGAAGCAAGTGTCCTCAACAATAGTGCATTTATATTTATAAATCTCATTTTGGGAATATTAGTGGGATGACTGTTATTTTGATACTCCACGTCAGTTGATTAACGTAAATCGATAACGGTCAGCTGACTAGAGTTAGACGTTATTGTCGTTTGACGGCGGTAATCAACTGACCCCTTTCGGTCACACCTATAGGATGAGACCCAAACAGAAATCTAATTGTTTGTATACGATACATATTAATTAGTATTTTACATATATATATTTGATATATGTTTAGTTACGAGAGTTATTTATTGGATGAGTTACGAACTCGTTCCGGATAAGTTTATTAGTCAATTATACGATAATTGACTGAATAAATTTTACGTTTATTTTAATACGATTAAATAAGATTTAATTTAATGAATAATAGTTAATTCATTAAATTAGTTGAGGTTATGCATATACTTTGAGATAGAGGTGATTAGTTAATTATATTTACAAGGAGTTGTAAAATAAACTAACTAGGCTTTGTGGGACCCATTATATATTGATATAATGATAAAATATCACTTAAAAGTGTTATTTTAATTATTTATTAATTTGAGTCATGTAATTGTTATATGATCAAATTAACCCTTAATTATAAAAGATAATTAAGCATATGATTATAAGTATTTGTGGGACAAATATCAAAAATCAAAATGGACCACATGACACTAGTGGGGGCCGAAAATTTGGTAGTGTATAACATGATGATTGTTGTTTCTTGTATTACACTACAACATGTGATCATGTCATGTTTATGACACATGATCATGGTCTTATTCACTACTACACTCAACACTTTTGCATGAGATTATTTTAAGCAAAAATAAGGGGTCACCAAGGCTCATATGGCCGGACCATTTGTGTCCTTAAATGGACAATTTTGTTGTTCATTTTAGCTTGCTTGTTCATTCTTATTTTTGCATGTTTATCTTTCTAATATCCTCATCTTTCTAAAACTCTCAAACACTAATATTTCTCCTATTACTAGAGTAGTAATAATTCTAATATTAGTTCATATTATCACTTGTGTTTTCTAGTCAAAAACTAAGTGATTAGTTTGGGTTTTCTCTTGGGTGCATCTTAAAGGAGATCTTCTAATTTGAAGATTACAAGGAGGATCATCTTTTCTTTCTAGCACAAGATCAACAAGGAAGGTGTTTCTTGTTGTGCCCATATAAACCGAAATTTCCCAATGTAAAGAAATTTCTTCTTACTTTTTATTATGCATTTTAATTTGCATGCATGTTACATAGATCTTTATTAAACACTAAATTCACAAGTAATTTAGTAACTAATTAGAGGAGTCTAATTAGGGTCTATGAACTTTCAAGTGGTATCAGAGCTAGCTTGTAGCATGCATGTTGATTTTAAGCATTAAAATCGTGTTATACGATAACTTGAGTAAAAATCGAAAATTTATGTTAAAAATAGTTGTCACGAAATTTTCTGATTTGCTTGCATACCTACTGACCTCAAAATGTTTGTGGTCAAATTTGGTGAATTTACGAATTAATTTGCTATTTATTATGTTTTATGGCCTTTATAACCGAGTTAACATGCGGTTTTATGTTAAAAGTTAACTAAAAATAGTTTCATGTTGAATCTGGCCTCAAACTTTTAATATGATCTCACATGAATAGTGTAAATATTTTATGTAATGTTTCGTGACATTTGGTCATGTATTGCATGGTTATTGATTTTTATTGGATAAAAATTGATTTAAAGGAATTATTTTGTTCTTAAAATTGAAACGAGACTTTCTGGAGTTCAAAATTTTTTTTACATTTTAAAATATTATATATATCATCCTGGAAAAATTTGAAAATTTGTTTCATCATTTTACTATTTTAGTTGGTTTTTATTTTATAAAAACCGATTCTTATAAAGCTATTTGTTCATAAAATCATTTCAAATTTTTTGGGCAAATGTTTTTTGTTTTTGAGGTTTATGGAAGTGTTCCAGTATGTAAAAATATTTTTTTTTTCAATTTTAATGATTTTTCATTTTATTGTGGGTTTAATTCATAAAAGTTATGAATAAACCTCTTTAAATAGCAAATGCGATCAAATCAAACTAATTAAATACAAATGAAATTAGTGGAGACTATTTTTGAGTTCTAAATCAGTTTAGATAATTAGTTTGAGCTTAAATACGATTTAAGTGTTGATTATTGATTTTTAGTAAGTAAAATCGATAAAATTCGTAAGAACCACGCTAGAATGAACATGACAAGTGTTGAGGGTGATTTTGGCATGATTTTACAGCATTTTTATTTATGTTGTTTATGTTCAATGAATAAATGTCATTTATTTATTTTATTTCAAGTTGTACCTAGTATGGCCTAGATTATTTTTTAATCGGTATTACCCGTAATGTAAGGGAAAACCGATTCGGTTGTAATTTATTGCGATTTCGTATCGCCGTTTTGTAATAATTAATAATTTCATTTTATAGATCAAATGTAAAATAGGAATTTGCTATGTATTCATTTGTATTTTTGTAATTATTTATTGTGAAGACGATGATTCCCAAAGTCGGTGTTCCAAAAGACGGTACCATATTGGAAGGCGTTCCATTAAGAGGCAAGGGACCAAGGAGTTGGTTTCCGATTTGTAATCATCTAGTTAATTAGATTAGCTAGGTGGCCATACCATGATTTAATTTGATTGCTTGCTTTATTTTTCCGCACATGCCAAAATCACCAACATGCATTTTATTTATCGATTGTCAATTCAACGTTATTCAAAATTCACCGACTTAGTTCACTTACAGGGAATTATCTTGGGACTAGTATATGGGTTTAGTTGAAATCCGTCGACCGAGAGTTCTAGGAGTAGAATTAGTCCAAAGTAGACTTACCGTGTAACAAACCGAAATGTACCCTATTTTTCTAGTGAAAATATTTTACGGATACTTTTCAGCAAATTTAAGTTTAATTTAGAATTTATTGTTTCCAGTCGAATTTGGAATTTCCGAGTTCGTATTTGGAATTTCCGCGGGATTCCATGAGAATCCCGTCTTAAGTCGTCTTTGACTTTTCTTGACTTTTGAGTCGTCTTTGACTTTTCTTGACTCTTAAGTCGACTTTGACTTTCGTTGACTTTTCCGACTCACCCCGTAATTTGAAAGACCGAAATTATATTTAAAAAAATAATAAATTTAATTTATTTTAATTCATTACGATTTATTTTAATTTATGATAATTTAATATAATTATTTTGAATTTATTCGGAATTAAAGAATAGGTTTTACGGTTTAACCATGAACGTCATTTAACTATTCCCGAGTCAACTTTTGTCCCGAAACAAACCCGAAACCCGACTCTTGCATGAGTCACACGCCCATGTCACCTATTTTCCACTCATATTAGATCTTTTGATTATTTTGATTAAACTAATACAAATATCTAAGATATTTGTAACTTTATCAATCGGTCAGTTTAAATTACGCAAATCGCTTAAACTGACTCGATATCTGTCACATCCACACGCCTACTTCCTCTCCTCTCTTAGGATTAGATATTTTCTTTCTTTTGATTACAATAACATAATATCTAAATAATATCTAGATATTTGATTAAATTAACTTAATATCTAATAATAACTAAACAATTACCATAATATAATTATAAAACCCGAGTCAATTACGTAACAACAATTTCAAAACCCGACTCATTAATTCCCTATATTACACGGCACACCCAACCCCACTTTTACTCACTAATTATCTTTTTACTTTACATTAAATCAAATTAATACCTTCTTTAATATAATCAAAATCGTTCTTGGTGTTCTTGAGCGTTCTTGATCGTTCTTGAGCAAAATCGTCACAAAACCTTCGTTACTTGTTCAAATCCGTCCTAACTTATATTTCTAGAGTCTCCTCTCCGCTCTTCATCTCCGTGTACGTTTCATTTTCAATTCCGACAAAATCGTTTTCAACACTTTAATTGTTGAAATCAAGTTTTAATACTAATATTGTTATTTTTGTCATTTCTTATAGGAGAAGATTATGAAGACGAGTTTGGTGACTCGTATATTTTAGAAGAAGATTAGTAGACGGGTTTTTAGTTCTTATTTTGGTGCTACTTGATTTTTGTGCTAGCTAAGGTAACGATTCCGAGTTACTCGACGAATTAATGTTACATACTTTTACTTATGTTTTGTTACTTACGGTTTTTAAGTAGTAACATGTTAGGTTGTTATTATTATTATGTTGTATGAGTTTTATCATATTTAATGTTCTTGACATGTTGGATGATTTATTCATAATCATGATTTTTGTATGAATGATGGTTGAATTGGTTGTTAAAATGGATGGTTGTTAATTAAAACATGTTAGAAATAATTTGGGATTGTTGCTTAGGGTGGCCGTGTAAGGTGGCTGTTTTGGTGGCTGGAAAACCGACCCAAACCAGGCCGGTCCAGGCCGGTTCAGACCCGGTCTGGGTTGGTCCGTGTATTGGCTTTTGGGTTGTGTCGATACTTGATTGTTTTGTTGTTGTTTTGACGGGTTTTAAATATGTTAAGCATGCGGGAAATATTAAGAAACGGTTTTAGAAATGTCGACCAAAACAGGCCCAAACCAGCCCGTGGGCCCGGTTCAGACCCGGTTTAGTCTCGGCCCAAAACAGGCCGTGAGTCCTCCTTATGGGCTTGTGACGGTTTTTGATTTTATTGTTATTATTATATCATGTTTTGTAATATTTAGCAAGTGGGAAATTTTAATAAGTAAATTATTTAATTAAACGGTTTTCATAATATTATTATTTCTCACATGTTAGAAATTATAGCATGAGATTGTAGTTTAAGTTGATATCCTTTAAGTCAAGCGGGTTTCGTAAGAATTAATAATT
>JAIUZE010034853.1:0-13905 GCA_022085475.1 Heliosperma pusillum | reverse complement strand
CGCGTCCTAATCGATTCTAAACGCTTCCTATCTCCACCTACATACAATTAGATAATAAAAGATGAATATCATTCACCTTGAGAAAGACGGATAATTTAAAAAGCGAGAAAGACGGTAATTTTATTACCAATACGGATAGAGGAAGGTAAGAGGGGAAGAATAAGAAGAACTTACGTGAATTTGAGCAAGAAACGAATGAGATACGATGATTATAAGATTGGATCAAAAATGGAGGCAAGGGTTTTGGTTTTCTTAAGGAAGAAGGAAATTTGAGTTGGGTGAATGAAAAATAGGTTAAAGGGAGGTAGTATGAGGGAGTATATGTAGGGTGAGTAAGTGGAAAAGTCAAGAAAAAGTCAAAGTCACCTTAAGACGGGATTCACATGGAATCTCGCGGAAATTCCAAATACGAACTCGGAAATTCTAAATTCGACTTGGAAAATTAAATTTTAAATTAAAACTAAATTTCGCTGAAAAGTGTCCGTAAAATATTTTTACTAGAAAAAATAGGGTACATTTGCGGGTGTTACAAATAAGAAGAGAAAACTCTCCTTAATAACACTACAAATCCGGTCACCAAGATCATGGGAAGGGTGAGCATGCTTGCTTTTTGTCTTCACAATATAGTAGAGTAGGATCTAGGTTAGGCATGTAATCATGTTGTTTAATTCTTAATTAGAACAACAATTACTACCTAAACACCTACCTTACAACCCCAAAACCGGTGCACCATATTACAAGGGTGTCCATTTTATCTTTTGTAATTTGCCATATGTCATATGTCATATGTCATATGTCATATGTGTGACATGTGACATGTGACATGTTATCTTATAATAAAAATATGTATTTAACTAGTTTAAATACAATTTCATGTCAAATAAATTAAACTTAACATTTTAAGTAATAATTTATAATCACATATATATAAAATGGGTCATCTCATAGTTGGTTGATATGATCTACAACTAATTGTAATTATGATCAACCAATCATGCTTATCTCAAATGTTTCATAAACATTAAGCATTCTAATATAACAATTATATTATTTAATCTTATTTAATCATATTACAATAAGATATTTTTCTCACTCGTAAACTCGTTCTGTTTAAGGGATTATTTAATCTGTATCGTTCTACAATTAATTAATATTTTTGACTAGGGAATCGTCCTTTCGGTGTGACCTCAAGGGATCAACTGATCACCACCGTCATACGACAGTAATGTCAATTTCTAGTAAGCCAATCATTACCGATTAATGTGGATCAGTTGACTATAACGTTAATCATCCATTTGTATTCTCGTTAATGAGCTTTAATTAAGTGATTGCACTATTGTTGAGGACACTCACTCTAACAATTTCCCACTTGTTCGCAACAAGTGTGCGTCACCAATTCTCCTGTCCTATTTTAATCTCCTACTCAATGCAAGGTGTCTTGCAGGTCGTACTTGCACGTGATCATATCTAGAGTGGTTTCCTCGATATGGAGAGTAACTGTCTGACCGGAATTATCTACCATAGATACCTTCCGAGCGTGGCCACGCATTTCTAGTTCACTACTCCTCGAGTGGCCTTGAGATATTGGATAACCCTGACAAGGGGTTGGACAATTCCTATTGCACTATTCCCTTCGTACACTTACAGTCCTTCATGACCCAATAATTGCCCATTCACCCCTTTTTACAGAATGGCTTGGGGCAAAAATCAAAGTTAATCAGAAACTATGTCGACTTAGGCGAATAGTCTCTAGTCTAAAGAATTGACTCAAAAAGAATAATATAGTAGCTCTCGCCACGACCATGCTTTATGAATTGCCAGAACTCTATAAGCGGTCACTGCCCGACAGAGTATCCCATACAGTCTGTCTATGTGATCGACTAGTCATCTCATATGACTCTATGGCACTTGAACTTGCTATCAATCGCATCACACTCTAGTCACTTCGAGACGTCACCTCATGTAAGCAACTAGGGGCCAATGCTATGTTAATCCAGTTCACTTTAATAGGGTTCAAAGTTGTCACTACAACCTATTTGGATTATTACAAAGCACAATAGTGAGTTTCAGAAACTCAAACGATAAATGTGATTATCACATATGAACAATCAACACAATGTTATTGCTTCATATCATATAATCTAAAGTATACAATTTTCACGACACTTCATGGCCATCTTGCAATAAAAGCTTTGGATGGTGGATATACTATGTATCCATTTGTTCCAACTTTATAAATTGCTTATTTTCTTTCCACTCATCATTATTCCTAATAACATGAAGTTTTTCAAAGTACATCACTGGATCTCTATCTAGTGTTTAACTGTTTAATCTTAAAAGATGCTCTCACTTGTTATCATTATAACCACGTGATATGTATCTTGGTGGAAGGGTCTACTCATTAGATCCTTGTAATCCACCTCATCCTCATCATTATGTACTAAGATTCTGTTTGTAGAATTTTCAATGATTGACACTTCAATCATCCCTTTTATTTATTTGCTTTAAATATAACAAAATTTAGCCTTGGATTTTGTCAGATCCTTTACAGGTTTGGAAACTTGGGTTCGTGTGACACTTAACACGCAACTAAGTTATTATTACCAAACACAAGAATAAACCCATAGCTCTCCTCGAGAATCTCATGGTCATTCTTGAAGGCTATCCAATGACTCTCATGTGGATTATTTGTTATCAACTTGTCATGCTCCAAACATACAACTTATCAAGGTATGTGCATATCTTGGCAAATGTGATTGGCCTAATGGCGGAAACATTATCAATCATGTGTATCCTCTCTCATCTATCACCATAGATTTTGGATACCTTCTTCAAGTCTTTCATCTAGAAATGACTTCCCAAACACTCCTCCACGGAAGGCAATGTTGGTACATCATTCCCAATGACCAATATGTCTCCTACATACGAGACATGGGAGATATTCTTGCCTCAGATACAATATGCTTCTTCCAAATCTTTCATCTAGAAATGACTTCCTAAACACTCCTCCAGGGAAGGCAATGTTAGTACATCATTCCTAATGATTGATATGTCTCATACATACAAGACATGGAAGATATTTTGCTCCCACTGATCTTCATGTCCATACATGACGAATTTTCACTCCCACTAATCCTCATGTCCACACATGATAGATCTAGCTCCCACTTAACTCCATGCATAAACATGGCTCTTCGACAATTCGAGGAAACCATTCTCTCATGTTATGCAATGATTATTACAACCTCTCAAATGCTCTATTAGGATCACACATTGATCTCCTAAGTTTTGTACGACAACTTGTCCACTTCTAAATGCCCATTTAGAAAGGAAACTTTAAACAACTCTTTGTCACTTTGTCATACATATATCTTCAACGAGGTGTAGATGCAATAATCTTGGATCTCAAAGATGGTTATATTTTAACTTATAGATAATACTTTACAATAAATTTTTATTCACCCTAGGGAGATCCAAACCTCTCCAAGTAATTTTATATGTATAGTATCCATCTTGTATTCTTAAGGCTCTTATGCAACAAATTCGAATTGGAAATTATAACCGCCAATCTATAGATCATAATAATTACTTTCAAAAAGTAGATATTTTCACTATAAGCTTTCACTATAAGCTTCTAACCTTGGATGACTTAAGAACATTTTCTCTTATCTTTGTTTGTGGCATATTTTCTCCCACTCTATCCTTTAGTAAATACGCTTATTTACGTGAAGGATAGCACTATGAGCCACAAACAGTTTTGTTTCTTTAGGTGTTAATGACAAAAATTCTTGTAAGGATAGCTTCATGAGCTCTATTCCTTAGTCACAAACAGCTTTATTCTCCAGGTATAAGTGGGGTATGATGCTCGTATTAACTCTTATTAACTTTGAGCGATCTATAGTAGACTTATTTGTTTAGACTTTAGTATTCTAGCTTCTCTATAGACTTACTCTATTTAAGCAAACTACTTGGACTCTTATCCATGTCTTGAACAAATTTAGGATTCTTAATCCTTCCATAGCTAGTATGGAGTCTAATTGGTGTTTGAAAGATCTTATCTTCGGGCTTATATGGATTATAAATCCCCAAATGTGAGTTCATTAACTCGATTTGACTATGCAATTGATCTTTCTTATTTCAAATAAGTTGTGATACTTAGTTACAAGTCCATAAGTAAGAATCCAATTCATAACTTAGGTGATTATAATGATCCAATCATTATATTTTCTCATATGATCAATTTGTCACAAGACTTTATGTGTAAGATATTAACTTTGTATAATGAAAAGTTTAGAACATAAATTCCATAAAATAATGACTTGGATTATAAACCAAGCAATCATAATAAAGTACAACAATTGTCTTTCAAAATGGAAATAAAACTAGTTTCCATGTCTAACACGGAAATCAAAAGTTCCAAAACGATATTCAAAATAACTAGAAAGCCAAATAGCAAGAATGTCAAGCTAATCCTTAGGTCTCTTGTATGTGGTGGCTACCTTAGCTCCCTCATCTTGGAGATTCCCTAAAGCTAGTTTTGCCTAGTCTTTCTTCTCATGCTCTTAATCTAATTAGGAGGATGAGAACTTCAACTTGTATCAAAATACCAAAGTTGAGATTAACATCAATAACATAAACATCTGGGAGAACTATTATCTACTGGAATAATTCGTCCAGTCTTAATATTTCCCAAATATCTGGGGCAAATACATTTCCAATGGCCTATACCATTACAATAATGACACTTGTCGTTGGAGGTGACACCCTTCTTAGACTTAGAAGAACTATTACCAATAGCCTTTCTTTGTCCTTAGAAGGTGTGGGCTTGTTCCCTTTGTGTCCACTCTTCTTCCCTTTGCTTTTGTCATTTGATGTTCAAAACATCTTTGCTAGTGCTAGCATGGTAGCTCATATCACGCTCGGTTTGCACAACCAATTTGTGCAACTCATGTAGAGTCGTGGTGACGTTTTGCATGTTGAAGTTCACCCTAAAATTAACAAACCCTTTGATACGGTTTAGGGAGTGGAGTACACGGTCAATCACAAGTTGCTCGGGAAGCACTATTCCTTACTTCTTGAGTATCTCGACATGCTCAATCATTTGAGTATGTGGGAGCGAACATATTGACCATCCTTCATTTTTAAGGTCGAAAAATATAAGAAGCGACTTCATATTGAATGATCCTAAGAGCTCGTGAAAACACGGTCACGAGTTTAGTGTAGATCTCATACGTGGAATTCATCTTTATGATATTCCTTTGAAGCTCGTTATTTATAGAGAAGATCAAGACATTCTTGATCGTGGCCGATTCTATTTGGTAGGTCTAATAGGCCTCCTTTACGGCGTTTAGTTGACCTTGTATTTAGAAGCGTAGGGAGAAGCCTTGGTGAGGTAACGAAGCTTACCATCACCTTTGGTGGCAAGGCAAAGTTGCCCATTCCAATTCGCGAAATTAGAACTATTCTTTTCGAATTTGCATTGATCCATAAAGGATCTAAGCCATGATACAGTGGTGAGTTGTGGTACGGGAGGTCGAACCTCGTTATCGTTTGCCGATATTGCGAATAAATAAGTTTGATTACAAAATAGAAATTGAAAGAAACATCAACATTTATCGTTTTAAAATACTTGTAATAAACATTTTAAACAAGTTTAGCATTTATATAATGACCTCTATCCAATTACATAAATGATTCCAAGACCCAAGTCCTATATCGACTCGGGTTTATGTGAGCCACGGACTCCACGACCTTCATCAATATTACTTGGGTTAACTCTTTAACCGATTCTACAATTAGAATTCTTGGTCGATGAAATACTTTATTGTCATCTTTAGCCCGGAACACATGGGCCACGGACCCTAATCTTTCCGTTGAGTTCAACCAAATTTCGATGCAATAACAATTTATTGCCCCACTTACCCAACGTAATAAGTTTAGCACCTCGGTGAGCCGAGCCTACTTCCTTACGAAATTGGGATTCATGGGTTCTACTATTTGTTAAGGCTAAATCTCAATTAATAAAATAGAGGTCAAGTCAATTAATATTATCTATCTCCTTTTAAGTGAACAAAATAGGTGAACTATCGATAATTTTAATTGACGCGGTCGATTGACTCGATAAAATGCATGTGTTGTTTAAGTGGCGATTCCTAGTATGGCCTTCCTAAAATAATAATAGAAAATCAAATTAACTATTACAAATTCGGAAACCAACTCCTTGGTCCCTTGAACTTCATTTGCACGCCTCCCAAGGACACCGTCTTCCTTTTGGAACGCCTTTCCAAATGGCACCGTCTTTAGGAAACTCCGGGATTACAAATGATATAATAAAATTACAAGGCTATTCTATTATACATTTGAAAAATAAAATGAAATAATACAATAAAAGTGATACGAGATCACATTAAATTACAACCGAATCAATATTCCCATACATTTCGGGTAATATCGATTAAAAACTAAGGCCATACTAAGACAAATTACATAATTCCAAAATTACATAAATCCAAATGACATTCATTCAAACAAAATGCAGCATAATTATATGTAAACTCATGCAATAAAAATGTGCCAAATCACCCTAATAACCTTATATCGTATATAAACCCGGTTTTATGGAAATGCGTGATAATAACCAATTAAAATCACAAATCAATACTTAAATCAAATTTAAGTCGAAGTTAATTACCCTAAATGTTTAGGACTCAAAAATTAGTCTCCACTAATTATTTGACGATAATTCAACTCGGTTTTCCATTATTGCTCGGTTTTGACCCTTTTTAACATAACTTTTATGTAATAATTCCAAATTAAATTACAATAATTCATAAATTTGGAAAATAAAATTTTGAATATTCTGGAACATTTCCAGGAACATCTTCATGTCAAAAGTTTGGTCAAAAATTTTCGAATCATTTTAGAGAAAAATATAGTTGCCATTAATCGATTTTATCAAATAAAATACTAAAACCACACGAAAATTAATCTAATTAATTTTAAACTTATAAATATGATATGTAAAATATTTATGCAACATATGATAATTTTTATCAAGCCAAAAATTCATTTTAGCTATTTATGCCAAAATAATCACTATTTATGCCTTTTTAACTATTAAAAATCATAAATCATGCAAAATAAATCATATTTATCTCCAATTTTATATACAGTAGGTAAAATATGCATGTGATATCATATTAAAATTTCATGGCCAGATTCGAAATTTAACTATTTTTAGTCATAAAATGTTTATTTTACTCATTAAAATAGATTTATTTAACTAAAAATCATTAAATAAAGCAATAATCTTCCATAAATCATCAAAATGACCTAAATACATTTTAGGACCAGAAGGTATTTCATGCTCAAAATTTCGTGACTTTACCATATAAATCACAAATTTTCTAGTTTTATTTTGTTACCATAACTCGTAAAAACTTCA
Source organism: Heliosperma pusillum (assembly GCA_022085475.1). Taxonomy (NCBI): domain Eukaryota; kingdom Viridiplantae; phylum Streptophyta; class Magnoliopsida; order Caryophyllales; family Caryophyllaceae; genus Heliosperma; species Heliosperma pusillum. Next base: position 6,461 of record JAIUZE010034853.1, on the reverse strand, counting down.
TAAAACCGATTGCATGCAACATCCTATGCTCTGATACCAATTGTTAGGTTCATATACCTACACTTAAGACATTTCTTAAGTAAAACTAATTAACTCTTTAATTAGTTACAAGATCTAGTGCATGCAAAATAAATAAAACAAAGTAGAGAAAGATATGTTTCTCACATTGTGTATTAAACGGATATGGGCACAAGTACAAGACTCCTTCTTATATTTGTTCTTGAGCTAGATAATTATAGGATGAACATTTTCAAGCTTCAAGTATAGAAGCACTCCAATAAGTTGCACCTAGACTATCCCAAATCTCCTCTTGTATTATTTACTAGATAATATGAGAGGAACCCTTTAATAATATAACTAATACAAGCATTACTACAGTTAGTAATGTTGTAAACTATTAGTAATATATGAACATGGTTTTATTTGAAACTTCTTAAGTTTCTAGTGAGAGATACCAAAAATGACTTGTTGTATTTTTGTGTGAGATGACAAGTAGTGTAATAAGAAGAGAAAACTCTCCTTAATAACACTACAAATCCGGTCACCAAGATCATGGGAAGGGTGAGCATGCTTGCTTTTTGTCTTCACAATGTAGTAGAGTAGGATTTAGGTTAGGCATGTAATCATGTTGTTTAATTCTTAATTAGAACAACAATTACTACCTAAACACCTACCTTACAACCCCAAAACCGGTGCACCATATTACAAGGGTGTCCATTTTATCTTTTGTAATTTGTCATATGTCATATGTGTGACATGTGACATGTGACATGTTATCTTATAATAAAAATATGTATTTAACTAGTTTAAATACAATTTCATGTCAAATAAATTAAACTTAACATTTTAAGTAATAATTTATAATCACATATATATAAAATGGGTCATCTCATATTTGGTTGATATGATCCACAACTAATTGTGATTATGATCAACCAATCATGCTTATCTCAAATGTTTCATAAACATTAAGCATTCTAATATAACAATTATATTATTTAATCTTATTTAATCATATTACAATAAGATATTTTTCTCACTCGTAAACTCGTTCTGTTTAAGGGATTATTTAATCTGTATCGTTCTACAATTAATTAATATTTTTGATTAGGGAATCGTCCTTTCGGTGTGACCTCAAGGGATCAACTGATCACCACCGTCATACGACAGTAATGTCAAACTCTGGTAAGCCAATCATTACCGATTAATGTGGATCAGTTGACTATAACGTTAATCATCCCTTTGTATTCTCGTTAATGAGATATAATTAAGTGATTGCACTATTGTTGAGGACACTCACTCCAACAATGTCGTCGTTATTGGTGGATGGTGGTCGTCGTCAAGGGTGAGTAGTATGACATAGAATATTTTTAACTCTTATATCCTGTTTTTTTTCGTGATACTGTTTTGTATAACCAGTGATATTGTTTTGTGTAATATGTGATATTGTATAGCTGGACTCACAGACTCAAATATTTAGGTGGACTCACCGGGTCTTGCCTCTATATTGGAATTGAATCATGTGAGGCACCCTTCTTAGGGTGAGGTAGTTGTACCCATCATAGCCGTCAGATCTAAAATATATGGATGTTTCAGATTGTGCCACGTGCCCCCCAACAAAACTAACGTGAGCACCTAACATTTCCCTCATTATTCCTCATTTATTCTTCTTCACTCTTCAACTCTTTCGCTCTCTTCTTCAGCTCATTATTCCTCATTTATTCTTCAGCTCAACCTCCATTTTCATGGCGAACAACCTCCATTTTCCTTGCGAACAACCTGCATTTTTGATCGCGAGCTTCCTAATTTTCAATCTAGGTAGGATATCTCAACCTAATTTTTAGCTTTTATTTACTTCACAGTCATCGATTTCCTGTTAATTGATTTGTTCACTTTTGTTCACTCTATTACTTAATTCGAATATGTACTGAGTTGAGCTATTTTTTTTGAATTCTGCGCTCTTTTTCGACACTTATGAAATAATAAATGAGGAATAAATGAGGAACAATTTTCCTTCATCTTACCTAGCTTTCCTCCGTACAAATTTCTTCCACAATTTCTTTGTTTATTTTCTAATTGAGCTTCCGTTTTTTATTACTCTTATAGATAATTAGAAAATCTACTAATCCTAATTCACTTATTGCAGATTTTGTGCCTATTTTCAGCTCTATCGTTTCTTGTTGTAGCGTCTATGTCGTCATAGTTATCACCTTCAGTTTCCGATTTCCTCAATTTCCGAATCTGACATTGTCTTCTTGAAAATTATTGTAAGTACTCCTTTCGATTTATTGTACTTACTATGGTGATTTCCTTAACTATGCATATTCAACTTGAAATCCTATTTTTATACGGTTTTTCCTCATCGTATCATGATCGACTTTTGTGATTATTATTACTTTCTGCGTTCTACGGTTAATCTACTTTATTTTTTGTAATTTCATAGTTTACTTCCGTTATTGTAGCTTTGTTTTGCACAAAATTAATCATCTACACTTCTTTTGCTTATGTTTTGATGTCATTAGATAGACATTGTGTTTTTTGTTGAAATAGTTTGTGAGTACTATGGCCTTTATTTTGTGAATACTACCCATAAAGTTTGTGAATCTTGGACTTTGTTTTGTGAGTCTAGGACCTTACTTTATAAAACTGTTGTGAAAATATGAATTGACTTTATGTAACAACCCGGATTTTTAAAACAAAAGAAATACCTTAATAATAAATAATCCATCAGAGTACAAAGATGAATAGGGTAAAGGTGGCGGAAACACCTGACCAATCCGAATCGATACTCAAATCCAAAACTAAACTAATACATTATTAATAATCCTTAACTTAAATAAATTCCTAAATAAATTATTCTTCTTGCCACAAGTCTCTCCAGCACAACATCCAGACAAGCAGCAACCAAATCAATCTGAGAATAAGGGGTCGACAATCAGTCGGGAGTAACTAGATGCTCTCCCAGTCATGTTTACAACATGCTGAATTAATAACAATCTATAACAACTGATAATAATCATTAATGACATATGAAGCAATCTATACAATATGACATACATTCGAACTTACCAAGACGGAACCAAACCTACATGAATGCAATCCTGCAGACCTAGACCATATGCAACCACTAGACCATGAATACATTCAAGACCCAAAGTAGCACAGGATCCACAGCAACGTAAGGCACAATGCTAGCAACAAAGCATAGCGAATAAAGCGAACGCCCGTTAGAGCGTATAACCACTGCCTCTAACTTGCCAGAGCGTATAACCACTGCCTCTAGCTGACAGAGCGTATAACCACTGCCTCCATCGGTGTGGAGCGTATAACCACTGCCTCCACGGTACTATGTATAGCGTATAACCACTGCCTATATGTCTAAGACCTGACCAGACTCTCGATGCATTAATTGTACATCGAACGACACTCGGGGACCAGAGCGTATAACCAGTGCCTCTGACCAATCCCAACCATAGACCAAAATAAACCCCCGAAGGGTAGCGTTTGTCCATTCCGAATAGTATATAACTGATACTACCGTCATCTATTCAACCAGCAACAAAAGAAAAGCACAGTATAACTGACTGTACAAACAAATGCGTGAACAACGTAACGACTCAACGTAGGAACAATATAACTGACTGTCCAACAATGCGTGAACAACGTCACGACTCAACTCCAGAACAGTATGATCGACTGTCCAACAATATAGGAATAAGAATAACCAAGACGATATGCAAACATAGCGTTATAGTCCAACTGACTATAACACTACACATAAACAAGCACAGATGACCAAGGTTATGGTATCTTGACCTATAACATTACACCTCAAAGGACATGTTATAGTTTGAGTTACCATAACACCAGACACAAAAGCATATAACATCCAATGTTATAATACCACCAACTATAACCTTCACTTAACCTTAGTGAAGTTATAGTAACTTCAGCTATAACCTTCACTCAACTTTAGTGAAGTTATAGTAACTTCATCTATAACTTTCACTCAACTTTAGTGAAGTTATAGCAACTTCAGCTATAACTTTCACTCAACTTTAGTGAAGTTATAGCACCCAAACTATAACCTTGGTTAAGCGTGTCAGGTTATAGTATCATCAACTATAACTTTCACTTAAGTTCAGCAAAGTTAAAGTACCTTCAGCTAGAACTTTGGCTCAACTTTAGTGAAGTTATAGCACTTCAAGCTATAACTTTATGCGTGCGAGGTTATAGTATCATCAACTATAACTCTCTTCCGTCACGGGTTAGTCCTCTATAACATCATCACCGAGGGGTCGACGCCACGGTACAAACCGCCATGTCACCACAACGAGTCTTGTTATAGTACACCGCACCATAACGTCACTTTCAAAGTTATAACTCAAATAGGCATAACTAGGGTAGCTTACATGCAAAGTTATAGTAACTTCAGCTATAACCTTAATGATGTAAACCAGAACCCTAATTTCTCAACATAAGCAAACCCTAGCCTCTCCCACAAGGAGGAGGCCGAAACCCTAGGCCACGGAAACCTCACGGCCGCGCCACCACCAACGACGCTAGGGTTCGCGATTTGAACCCTAGTTCGCACACCAAATGAATAATTGAAAATAAAATAACAACATAAATATTAAATGCAATTAAACATGTGAATCATAAGCATAAATAACCACACAAACAATTAATCATACAATCAATCATTATATCATGTTAATAATTCACTTTCTATAAACATAATTAAAGGAAAACACTTAGTTACCTTTATTACGCAATATTGACCGCAAAATAATCTTCATCTTCATAAAAACGCTATTAATATAGTTCTACACGAATCCTCCTCTAAATCGCCCCAAAAGAAAGACATCTTCTTCTTATTCTTCTTATTTACCCATCAAATATATAAACCCTAAAAGTAGGTCTAAACTCCATACAATCGAATCCCTTAAAAATAATATGAATAGAATATATTGTAGAGGTAAGAGCCAAGATTGTAAATATATAATTTATATTTGATTTGAATGAAGAAAGTTGCGTAACAATAGAATTAATGGGAGAAGAATGAAAAGAGAGGAAGAAGGGAAGGTCACGGCGCACAGATGAAATGCACGAAAGAATTGAATAAGCAACCTAGCTACTAGGTTAATCTTTTATATTTATAAGGGAATTTAAGTGGGCTTTTGACCCATTAACTCACAAGATGGATAATCCAATTACAAATTAGGTTTAGAGTAATTAAAACGCTCAAAGAGTTTATATAAGAGAAGTAGCTATTAGATTTAAATAGTCAAATCGGGCACAGACATTTTAACCCATCCAAATTAGGTAAAAACGGAAAATAACAAAAAGAGATCGCAAGCATTAAATACGCATTAAATAATTAAATTCGCAAAATAATTAATTTAATAAATAAATTTCCGGATAAAATTTATTACAAAAACACGGGGTGTTACAATCCAACCCCCTAAAAAGTAGTTTCGTCCTCGAAACTTGATTTTTTTATAAAAGAAAACCAGATAAAAGGGCAACAACTAGTTACAAAGGAAACCCACAACTACGGCACTCGCTGCGCACTCTGATTCCTACAAAGCTTCCTGATAAAGGCAAACTCCAATTCCTTAATTTGGACATCAATAACACAATCTATAACTCGCCAAATCCCAATAGACTTACATCACCTCAATCTAACAAAATTGCACTCAAACTCTTTTTATTATAAACCGCAATGAACTTTATACCTTTCAACATCTCACTACAAATTCCACAACGACCATGATCATTGACATTCCACAACTTTCATAACTTAATCTATTTCCATAAGGCAGATCTCACTACTAACGCATACTGCAAGCTCCCTAAATTCATCACATTTCAGTTTCTTTATTACAAATCCATAACCTAACGCTTCAAATGATTAGGCCCGGTCCATACCGGTCTGGGTTGGTCCATGGTGGGTCCGGGTTTTGGTCTTTGGGTTGTGTCGATGTTTGATTGTTTTGTTGTTGTTTTGACGGGTTTTAAATATGTTAAGCATGCGGGAAACTATTAGGAAACGGTTTTTAGTAAAGTCGATAAAAATAGCCAAAACAGCCCAAATCAGCCCGTGGGCCCAGTCCAGGCCCGTGTCCTTGTCAGCCCAAATCAGGCCGTGGGTCCCACCCTTGGTCTTGTGACGGTTTTTGAGTTATTGACATTTTATCGTGGTTTGTAATATTTAGCAAGTGTGAAATATTAATAAGTAAAATATTTAATTAAAAAGGTTTTAGAAAATTATTATTTCTCACATGTTAGAAATTATAATACGAGGACCGTCGTGTAACTTTGCTATCCTTAAGTCAAGCGGGTTTTGGTCTGATATAAGTAATTCACATGTTAGAAGTTTAATAAATAACATGTAATGCCTATGTTGAATTTTATGTCTAAGTGTGAATTGGTAAAGACTCTGTTTCTAGCCAGTTTGA
>JAIUZE010034849.1:0-13823 GCA_022085475.1 Heliosperma pusillum | reverse complement strand
CATATCATCCCTATCTGTTTGGAAACTTGCATCTGTGTAACCCTTTACACGTAACTCAGTCTCGCCTCCAAACACTAAGAACGAATCCTTGGTCCTTCTTAAGTACTTCAGGATGTTCTTTACGGCTATCCAGTGACTCTCATTTGGATTTTCTTGGTAACGACTTGTCATGCTCAAAGCATATGCAACGTCGGGACGAGTGCACATCATAGAATACATGATTGATCCAACAGCTGATGCGTAAGGGATCAATTTCATGCGTTCAATCTCCTCGGGTTTCGTAGGGCACTCTGACTTGCTCAAAGTGATCCCACTTCCCATAGGAATAAAGCCTCTTTTAGAGTCTTTCATGTTGAACCGATCAAGAATCTTATCAATATAAGTTTCTTGACTTAATGCTAGTATCCTTTTAGATCTATCCCTATAGATCCGGATACCTAAGATGCGCTGGGCCTCTCCTAAGTCTTTCATTTGGAAATGTATTCCTAGACACTCCTTTACAGAAGTGAGCATTGGAATATCATTCCCAATGAGTAGTATGTCATCTACATACAAGACTAGAAAAGTTACTTTACTCCCACTAAACTTCATGTATAAACACGGTTTCTCGACACTTCGAGTGAAACCATTTTGTTTAATTACATGATCGAAACGATGATTCCAACTCCTGGATGCTTGCTTAAGACCATAGATGGATCTCTTAAGTTTGCATACCTTCTTAGGGTTTGATGGATCCACAAAACCTTCAGGTTGTGTCATGTACACTTCCTCTTCTAGAATCCCAGTCAAGAAGGCGGTTTTGACATCCATTTGCCAAATCTCATAATTATGAAATGCGGCAACCGCTAAGATAATCCTTATGGATCGAAGAATGGCGACTGGGGCGAAGGTTTCGTCATAGTGAAGACCATGAACTTGTGTGAAACCTTTTGCCACCAATCTAGCTTTGTAAACATCATTATGTTTGTCTATGCCACTTTTGATCTTATAGATCCACTTACACTGAAGAGGTCGTACCTCCTTAGGTAAATCAACCAAGTCCCATACTTGATTGTCGTACATAGAATCCATTCGGATTGCATGGCTCCTAGCCATAGCTTTGAGTCGGGACTAGAAATGGCTGCTTTGTAGGTAGTAGGTTCGTTACTTTCAAAAAGTAACACATTATAGTTCATCACCTTCCTCTATAATACCAAGGTATCTATCAGGTTGATGACTAATTCTGCTTGACCTCCTAGGTTCCGAAGGAATAATTACCGTACCAGACGAAGAGGGAACGTTTTCCTCGTCGTCCTTTTCGGTTTGTGGCTCTTGGACTTCATCAAGTTCAAATTTTCTCCCACTCTGTCTTTTAGAAATAAAATCATTTTCTAAAAAGACTGCATCACGAGACACAAACACTTTGTCCTCGTGTTTATTGTAGAAGTAATAAGCACGTGATTCCTTTGGATATCCTACAAAAAGACATTTGTCAGATTTGGGTGCGAGTTTATCGTCAGACTTATTCTTAACAAAGCCTCGCATCCCCAAATTCTCATAAACGACAAATAAGGGACTTTTCCTGTCCATATCTCATATGGAGTCTTGTTTGCCGCTTTAGTCGGGCTTCGATTTAGTGAAAATATTGCAGATAAGATAGCAAAACCCCAAAAATAATCAGGAAGCTCTGTTAGACTCATCATAGATCGAACCATATCTAATAAAGTTCGATTTCTCCTTTCGGATACACCGTTTAATTGAGGTGTTCCAGGAGGAGTCCATTTATCATACCACAATCTTTTAGGTGTGAATCAAATTCATTGTTCAAGTATTCACCACCACGATCGGATCGTAGTGTTTTAATCTTTTTATTCAATTGGTTTTCTACTTCATTTTGAAATTCTTTGAATTTTTCAAAAGCATCACTTTTATGCCTCATCAAGTAGACATATCCATATCTACTCAAGTCGTCGGTAAAAGTAATGAAGTAGTGATAACCACCTCTAGCTCGGATAGTCATTGGACCGCATACATCCGTATGTATAAGTCCTAATACTTCACTTGCTCGTGTCCCTTTTCCCGTAAAAGGAGCACGAGTCATCTTGCCTAGAAGACAATATTCGCATACGCCATAAGATTCGTAATCGAATGGTTTGAGTACTTTAGATGAAACAAGTCTCTTTATGCGTCGTTCGTTTATGTGCCCTAAACGACAATGCCAAAGGTATGATTGATTAGGTTCACCTGTTTTGAGCTTCTTGTTTTCTACATGATAGACCTCTTTTGCAATATCTAAAACATAAATACCTCCAATAGAAATGGCCTCGCCATAAACCATTTCATTAAGTGAAAAAGTACAACAGTTGTTCTTAATGCAAAATGAAAATCCTTTCATGTCTAACACGGAAATGGAGATAATGTTCTTGGTAAGAGTTGGTACATAATAGCAATTATTTAAATACAACTCTAAACCATTAGGCAAAAGAAGAACGTAGGTGCCCACGGAAACTGCGGCTACCTTAGCTCCATTTCCCATGCGCAGGTCCACGTCACCCTTGGCTAGTGCTTGCGCGTCCCTCAGCCCCTGTACATGATTACAAAGGTGAGAACCACAACCGGTATCAAATACCCAAGAAGATGTACTAGCAAAGTTAATATCTATCATATAGAGTGATGAAAGAATTTTACCTGACGTTGTCACACAACCGTCCTTCTTATCTTTCAAGTACTTGGGGCAATTGCGTTTCCAATGCCCTTTGCCATTACAATAATAGCAATCCGCCTCCGCGTGTTTGTTGACTTTGGGCTTGGGCTTATAAAAGACCTTGCCCTTTCCCTTGCCGGATTTCTTAAAAAGAGTCTTACCCTTTCCCTTGTCTTTCCTCACCCCAAGGTTCATGTTCTTCATTTTCATGGAAAGAACATCCTTGGGTTCACTCCCACTAGCTTCCATGTCCCTCTCCGCTTGGGTGAGGAGTGCATGGAGTTCATGGAAACTCTTTTCCATGTCATTCATGTTATAGTTCACCCTAAATTGGGTGAACTTAGGTGTGAGTGAATGAATGATCTTACCCACCACCAATTGCTTTGGAATTTTGCACCCTAGACGCTCTAAGGTGTCCGCGTGCTCAACCATTTTGAGCACATGTGGGCCAACCTTTTGGCCCCTTTGAAGCTTGGTGTCAAAGAATTTCGTAGCCGCCTCATATTGAAGAATTTGAGGGGCTTGCGAAAACATTGACGTGATCCTCGTGAATATCGCATATGCATCGAGTGATATCAATTGGAGTTTGAGTTTGGGTGAGATTGACCAAATCAAGACATTCTTGACGTCATTATCAACCTTCAAATAAAGGTCATACTCGGCCCGAACCACCGCGGACGATCTAGGCGCGGGTTCGGTGGGGGGCTCTTCGACCAAGTAGCGAAGCACGTTATCGGATAACGCGGCGCTCTTGATCGTTGATTCCCATTCAACGAAGTTACTCCCGTCATCCTTTAGGACACACTTGTCCATGACGGATCTCAACCATGAGTCCTTACCCTAAGTTGCAGCGTTTGATGATGTTGACATTATGCGAATATGGTAACTACAACAAAAAGAAATATATAAACATTCATTGTTAATTTACTTGAAAAACATTTTAACAAGTTTTAGCATTTATATAATGACCTCTCACTAAATTATATAAATGATTCCAAGACCCATCTTTAAATAAAAATAGTCATCGCATGCTACTTTTATCTAGAAATAGTAAGTCATTACTTGACTAATTCTACCCTTAGAACTCTTGGTTGACGGATTTCAACTAAATCCATCTCCTAGTCCCAAGATAACGCTTATCTCGTTGAGTCCAATCCAATTTTAGCTTGTGATCGTATCACCCTACTTACCCGAGGTAAAAAGGGACCCACGAGCGTGGTAGCCCTAATGAACACGGGATTCATAGGTGTTATTAATTGGTAAGGCTAATCTCAATTTTTAAATATGTGAGAGATCTTGTCAATTTAGTTATTAATTCCCTATAAGTGAACTAAGTCGGTGAATTGTGAATAACGTTGAATTGACAATAACGGTAAATAAAATGCATGTGTGACGATTTTGGCATGAGCGGAAATAAAGCAAGCAACCAAGCAACAATAAAATCCTAGTATGGCCACCTAGCTAATCAAAATTAACTAGATAGTTACAAATTCGGAAACCAACTCCTTGGTCCCTTGCCTCTTCACTTGGAACACCTTCCAAAATGGCACCGTCTTGAGGGAGTCACCGGTCTTCATAAAATAATTACAAATATACAAATATACAAATTCCTATTATACATTTATTCTATAAAATAAAATTATTAAATTATACAAACCGGCGATACGAGATCGCAATAAAATTACAACCAAACCGTTATTCCCTTACATTACGGGTAATAACGATTAAAAAATAACTATGCCATACTAGGTACAAAATTTGCATAAATTATTAAATAAATGACATTCATTCATTCAACCATAAATAAAATAAATTTCTGCAAAATACATGCCAAAATCGCCCTAAACACATTCATGCTCATTGTAGCTCGATTTTACGGGATTTATTGATTTTTAACCATTAAAAATCAATATCAACATTTAAATCTCATTTTACATACAATATGAACATTATAATCTCATATTGTCGACTTTTATCGTATAAAAATCAATGAACATGCAATACATAAGTAAAAGTCACGAAATTTTACATACAATATGTAAGACATGCATGTGAGATCATATTAAAATTTCATGGCCAGAATCAACATGCAACTATTTTTAGTTAACTTTTAACTCATAAAATGCATGTTAACTCGGTTTAAACGCCAAAAATCAAAATAAATAGCAAAGTAATCCCTAAAATCACGAAATTTAACCACAAACATTTTGAGGTCAGTAGGTATACATGCACCAAAAAAGTTTGTCAGAATCGTATTTTAACTCAAAATCTTTGATTTATTAGTTATCTTATAACTTTAATAAAAATGTCCAAAATGAACATGCATGCTACAAGCTAGCTCTGATACCACATGAAAGTCCATAGACCTTAATTAGACTCCTCTAATTATTTGCTAAATTACTTGTTAATTTAGTATTTAATGATCTATGTAACATGCATGCAAATATAAAGACATTTATATAAAAGAAGAAATTTCCTCACATTGATATGGAAATATATATGGGCACAACAAGAACTCCTTCTTGTTGTTCTTGAGCTAAAATATGGATGAACACAAGAAATCTCCAAACTAGAAGACCTCCTTCAAGTTGCACCAAGATGAACCCAAATAATCTACCCTTATTATTAACTAGATAATAAGATAGATATTATACTACTAATATTAGAATATATTACTACACTAGTAATACTTAGGAAATATTAGTATATGAGAGTTTTTAGTGAGAGGAAGGATTTTAGAGAGAAGTGTAAAATTGCACAAAATGAAGTAGTAGAAAAATGAACAACAATTGTTCATTATATAGACCATTTGGCCGGACCACCTTGTCCAAAAATGGACTCTTATTTTGTTTAATTTGATCACATGCATTAGAGTGGAGTGTTGTAGTATAAGTGATGATTATTTCTACTTGAAATGTCACTTTCAATTTGTGACTAAAGAGTGTAAATAAGAACAACAATCATCACCATGTAACTAGCAACATAACCGGCCATTATGGCCTAGTTTGGTCCATTTTGATTTTTGATATTTGTCTCACAAATACTTATTGATCATATGGTTAATTATCTTGTATAATTAAGTGTTAATTTGATCATATAACAATTATATGACTCAATTAAATAAATAATATGTACTTAACATTTTAAGTAATATTTTACCATTATATCAATATATAATGGGTCCCACAATGCTTAGTTAATTTATTTTACAACTCCTTGTAAATATAATTAACTAATTACCTCTATCTCAAAACCTCAACTAATTTAGTAATTTAACGATTAATTACTAAGTTAAATCTTATTTAATCGTATTAAAATAAGATATAAATTTATTAGTCAATTATCGCATAATTTAAAAATAAGTTTAATCGAATTTGAGTTCTTAACTCAATTTCTAATAATTAACTCTCGTACATATCGAATATATGTAATGTACTAATTAACTGTATCGTATACAAATAATTAGTTACTATTTGGATTTCATCCTTTAGGTGTGACCGAAAAAGATCAGTTGATCACCGCCGTCAAACGACAATAACGTCAAACTCTAGTCAGCCAACTGTTATTGATTTACGTTAATCAACTGACTAATCATATATATAGTCAATAAATATCCCAATTATATTCCTTAATAAGATTTATTATGTGGCGCACTATTGTGGAGGACACCTAATCCAACATACATTTATCTCTTTAACCCACTTATTCCACTCAATTCATTTCATTCAAAACACTTTCTTCTTCTCTCTAAAAAAATATCATACCTTCTCTCTAAAACATTATCTTCTATTCTCCCTAAATTCAAACCACCCACCAAAACCCAAAAAAAAACCTAATCTACCCGCACCACCCAGACCCACCGGCCACGCCGCTACCTCAACCCCACCGCCGGCGCCTGCTCCCCCGTCCCCTGCCAAAGCCGGCCTCCCCTCTCCTGTCCCCTGCTACCGTCGTCCCTCACCCCGACTCCACCACCCACCATTCTCACCAACCACAAAAAAACGAAAAAAGTGTAGATCTGACCACCGACGTCCACAACCACCACCACCCACCATTCTTGTCGACTTTACGCCCTCCGGCCTCCTCCTTCCGCCACCACAACATCTTCATTTTCTTTTCTTTTTTTCTTTTTTCAAATCTGAAAAATGGACCGGTTTTGGTGGTGTTCTCACGGCAGAGGTGGAGGACGGGTCGGTGGTGGTGTTGGCGAGGGTGGAGGGTGGTAGTGGTTTTGCTGGTGGAGGTCGAATGGTGGTGATGGAGGCCGGGTGGAGGCCGGGTGCTGGTGGTGTTCTCATTTCTCGTTTTTTTTCTTTTTCTTTTTCTTTTTCTTTTTTCTTTTTCTTCTTCTTCAGTTTTGTTTAAATTTTTGTTTTGTTTATTTTTCTGTTTTTCTTTGTTTTTTTTAGATCTGAAAAAAGTGTGTCAAACTTTAATGACGTTTATTAAAATATCACATATTATCTATTAAAGTCACACATATTGTATATTAAAGTAACACAAATTCTCTATTAAGGTCACACATATTGTATATTAAAGTAACACAAATTCTCTATTAAAATAACACAAAATGACCTTAAAGTTACACTTGTTGATATTATTAAAGTAACACACATTATTTTGTGGTTAGTGGTATTGTTTCACTGAAGTTACACTTTTAGTAACTGAAGTTACCCATATAATGACTGAAGTTACAGAGTTTTTTTGTTGAAGTTACACATTTTTTTTATATGTTTTATGTTTTTTTTTTAATTTGTTATGTTTTTATTTATTTATTTTAGATTTCATTTTTTATTTTTTTATGATGTTTTTATTTCTAGATCTAAAGTTATACTATTTTAGACTAAAGTTACACAATTAAGAGTTATATAATTGAAGTTACATGGGTTTGGACTGAAGTTACATAGATTTGGATTGAAGTTACATAGATTTGGACTGAAGTTACATAGATTTGGAATGAAATTAGACTAGTTTGGACTGAAGTCACACTAGAAAAGACCAATGCATAAAGTTACACTATAAATGACTAAAGTTACACAAATAATAATTGAAGTTTCACTAATAAAGAAAAATGTTAAACTCATAAAAATGCTAAAATTTAATCGTATTTTGGGTTAAAGTTACACATATAAGGCTTGAAGTTACACTCGTAATGACTGAAGTTACACTTATAAAAAGGGTAAACTCACATAAATTTGTCTTAAAGTTACAAAAATTCAAATTTATATAGTAAAAATCATATTTTAGCTTGAAGTTACAAAAATAATGTTTGAAGTTTCACTCGTAATGACTGAAGTTACACTCATAAAAAGGTTAAAATCACATAAACTTGTCTTAAAGTTACATAAATTCAAATTTATATATTCGAAATCAAATTTTAGTTTGAAGTTACAAAAATAATGGTTGAAGTGACACTCGTAATGACTGAAGTTACACTCCTAAAAATGTTAAAATCATATAAACTTGTCTTGAAGTTTCATAAATTCAAATTTCTATAGTCGAAATCACATTTTAGTTTGAAGTTACATAAATAACGGTTGGAGTTACACCTATAATGACTGAAATTACACTCATAAAAAGTCTAAAATCACATAAACTTGTCTTGAAGTTTCATAAATTCAAATTTATATAGTCGAAATAACACTTTATTTTGAAGTTACACAAAAAGGGGTTGAAGTTACACTCATAAATATTAGAAACTCAAAAGTGATTAACTAAAGGCTAGAGAGAGAAAGTTAATTAATTAGTGCATAGGTAATTGATTAGTGTTAAGTGTATTTTTGTCTCTACAATCTCATCCATCCATCTCCCTCATCCAATGGCTAGGATGAGGACTCATGGACTCAAAAAAAAAGGTGGACTCACAAGAACTTATCCCTATATATATATATATATATATATATATATATATATATATAGGGGCGGGTTCCCATGCGAACTTGAGTTCCATACGAACTGTAGGAACTAATAAGAAATCATAAATCAAACTCAGATCAAGCTAATAAGAAGCCATAAATAATTCCTAAATCGCTCTCCATCTACACTAGTCACCCCTCACCACACACCCACCCCTGAACTACTTCACCAACGGTGACGTCCGACGCTGCAAGAACGGCCTTCTCAACGAGTCCACCATAGCTCCCGCCGACGTTAATTTGAAGACCACTGTTGCCAGCATTTTTGTCCGAACGACGACTCTCTTTTAGCAGTTGGTGCTCCACATTACATCCCTTCTTTGATTTGGTTTTTGGTATGATAAACTATGAAAACATTGATTTTATGATTTCAGATCTATAAAATAGAAGCAAAATTTCAAAAAAAAGAGCAAGAGTAACGGTGTCGATGTGTATGCCGTCTACAAGTCAGCCGATTTGCGGTGACACTCGGTTGTCTCATTCAGCGGACGATGGGGTTCTCACTACCACCACCACGGATCACCGACTCGCCGACTCCTAATGTTAATGTTGGATTGCTATCATTCTGTGTTCAATAGCTCTTAGAAGTTGTTTATTGTATTTCTAATTGAAGTTTAGCTAGAGTAAGTGTAGTGTACTAGTAATTCATTAATTAGTCTAACTAGGATTTGTTTTTAACATGCCAGTCGGGTTAGATTCAATTATAGGATAGTTTCGATTTGTGTGACTTTAGTTTCAGGTCGGGTTATTCCGCTTTCATTAGCTCTTGGAGTAAATGTGGTGTAATTAGTATACCAGCAGTTCTTTTTAGACATGATAATTGGGTTAGGTTTGAGTAGAGAATAGTTTGGATTTGTGCCACTTCAGTTTCAATACGGGTTATTCCATGTTCAGGTATATGTGTTCCTACAAATCTTGGAATGTTAGCTTGCAGTTAGCACATATAATTGTGAGTTGTTTATTACCGAAGGTGATGCAGGTGAAAAATGCTTTCTAATTTTTATTCTTATCACCTATAATAATCTATTGCATGTTGGACTTTCATTGATTTCAAAAATGATAGAAATATTGTAGCGTTGGTATCTTATTTTGGTGTGGAGCATTTAAATGAATAATCCAATACCAAATGTATGGAGTATGTTTATCCATGCGACCATACCCACAAAAATGTGGCATATAATCATCAAAATAGTCATTATAAGTTCATTTCTTACCGGTCATTACTTCACTATTCACAAATTCACGACTTTTATAACTTAAATTGTGTATTTAACAAGCTAAAAGTATATATATAATAATTTAAAGGAGTTTATTTATCAAGCAAAATGTATGTATCTAACAAGTTAAAGGTATGTATCTAACAATCTAAAGGAGAGTATCTAGCAAGTTAAAGATATGTATCTATTATTTAGAAGGAGCGTATCTAGCAAGCTAAAGATATGTATCTAGTAATTTAAAAAATTGTATCTATCAAACTAAATGTATGTATCCAGTAATTTAAAGTAGCGTATCTAGCAAGCTAAAGGTATGTATCTAGTAATTTAAAAAACTGTATCTATCATACTAAATGTATGTATCCAGTAATTTAAAGTAGCGTATCTAGCAAGTTAAAGGTATGTATCTAGTAATTTAAAAAAATGTATCTATCATACCAAATGAATGAATCCAATAATTTAAAGTAGCGTATCTAGCAAGCTAAAGGTATGTATCTAGTAATTTACACGAGTGTATCCAGCAAACTAAATATATGTATCTAAGATTTTAAAGTAGTGTATTTTGCAAACTAAAGGTATGTGTATCTAATAATTTAAAGGAATGTATGTAACAATTATAAGAAATGTATCCTATAAACTAAAGGTATGTATCTAGTAATTTGAAGAAGTGTATCTAATAACTTAAACAAGTTCATCTAGCAAATTAAACTTATGTATCTAACAACTTGGAGTATATTATATGATTAAATAATATTAGTTGGACAAGAGTACAATGAGTATTTCCCAAACTTATGGTGTCACTATAACTATATTGAATTATTGATCACTCAAAATAAATGTCAGGATGTCAATTTACTAGCATGGAATATGAACCATTAGAGAATTTAACAAGTTGTACGTAAGGGATTACTCGGAGAGTTATGATATTAGTATATTCGTCATGATATCGGACCTTGAATTCATCAAGAACATAGACGCAAAGGGACTCTAATCGTCATTTTTGCTCTGGTTTTCGTGCCCATTCTGAGATACACACATTATTACCCCAAATACACATATTAGTACCCTAGATACACAAATCGATATGTGTATCCGGTAGTACTGATACGTGTATCCGAGGGTAATAGTGTGTGAAACCAACCCCCAACATTGAACACCACCACTCACCACGCACTCAGCACTAGCACCACCAGCACAGCTTCGACTAACACCACACCTATCAACCCACCACCACTGCCATCACCAACCACCAACCACGACAAACGCCCAAACCATGAACCGCCATCAACGCACTCACAATCCAGACATACAAAATTCGTGAACTGTCAAATCCACAACCACAGTAACACCCTCACCAGACATACAAAATTTGTGAACTGACAAATCCACAACCCACCGGTGACGACGCCGACTAGCCTCACCGGACATTCGAAAAACCCATTACTAAGGCGTCATTCCGATCCCACCATCGTCAACGCTTTCTCGTCACAAAATTCAATTTGAAACCCAAATTTTAAAATGGAGGAAAAATATTGAAGAGTTGGCTATTTGTAAGGTAATGCGTTGACAACTTCGGATAGTTATGGAAACGACGCCGTTCGCCGGTCGCCGGTGTCAATTATATGGTAGCTTCAGAAGAGTGAGAAAAAGGGAAGTAGAAAATAAAGAAACTGATTTCGGCGAATTGCGTGCATAATTAAGTACAGTGCGGCGAGTCACGGTTAACGACGCCTCCGATGAAGGTCGTCGGAGTTGCGGTGCCGACGTTAGTTGTGTAGCTTGAGGTGAAAGAGATGTGTGATGGGATTAATGGTTAAAGTAACGAATAAGAGTTGTTACAGGGAAGAGAGTGGGATTTAATCTTGGCCATACCTTATGTTTAATTTGATGGTCTCTCTTTAGTTCGTAGGTTCGCACCGAACATTTAGTTCGTACAGGATCCCAATTCTATATATATATATATATATATATATATATATATATATATATATATATATATATATATATATATATATATATATATGCAAGTTATAATGAGTCCACCTTCAAAATTGAGTCCATGAGTCCTCATCTTGCCCTTTGGATGAAAGAGATGGAGGGACAAGATTAGAACAAGATGGAAGGCTAAGAGTAAAAGAAAAATGAATGGACAAGATTAGAACAAAATGAAGGGACAAGATTAAAACCAAATGAGTGGGTTTTAATGACTTTCACCTACATTACGAGTACATAATGATGTAACTTTAGTCATTAAAAGTGTAACTTCAACCATTATTTGTGTAACTTTAAGCTAAAATGTGATTCCGAGTATATAAATTTGAATTTATGTAACTTTAATATAAGTTTATGTGATTTTTACCTTTTTATGAGGGTAACTTTAGTCATTAAGAGTGTAACTTCAACCATTATTTGTGTAACTTCAAAATAAAAATTGATTTCGAGTATATAAATTTGAATTTATGTAACTTTAAGATAAATTTATGTGATTTTTACCTTTTTATGAGGGTAACTTTAGTCATTAAAAGTGTAACTTCAACCATTATTTGTGTAACTTCAAAATAAAATGTGATTTCGAGTATAGAAATTTGAATTTATGTAACTTTAAGATAAGTTTATGTGATTTTTGCCTTTTAATGAGGCTAACTTTAGTCATTAAAAGTGCAATTTCAACCATTATTTTTGTAACTTTAAACTTTATTAGTGAAACTTCATTTATTAACTGTGTAATTTTAGTCAATTATAGTGTAACTCATGTTTAGGTAACTTTAGTCTTTTCTAGTGTAACTTCAGTCCATACTAATGTAACTATAGTCATTAATTAAGTAACTTCAGTCCTTACTAAGATAACTTTAGTCCAGTGCAACTTTAGTCTATAATTGTGAAACTTTAATACATACTATTGAAACTTTAGTCCATAATTGTGAAACTTTAGTACATAATAGTGAAACTTTAGTAAATAATAGTGAAACTTTAGTAAATAATAGTGAAACTTTAGTACATACTCCTAGTGAAACTTTAGTATGTACTAGTGAAACTTTAGTCCATAATAGTGAAACTTTAGTAAATACTGGTGAAACTTTAGTAAATACTGGTGAAACTTTAGTAAATACTGGTGAAACTTTAGTACATAATAGTGAAACTTTAGTACATAATAGTGAAACTTTAGTACATACTAGTGAAACTTGTAACTTTAGTACATACTAGTGTAACTTTAGTACGGAATGATGTAACTTTAGTTTAGATCTAAAAAAATCAACCAAACAACAACAAAAAAAATCAACCAAACAACAAAAAAAAAATCAACAACAAAAAAACAGAACCAAAAATAAAAACGAGAACAAGATTAGAACAAAATAAAAAATAAAATCTAAAAAAAATAATGAATCTCGAAAAAAAAAAGCAGAATAACTAAAAAATGAAATAAAAAATATAAAAACGAGATCTAAAATAAAAATAAAAAGCATAAAAAATCTAAAAAAATAAAAATCTGTAATTATAGATCTGAAAAAAAACCCTCCAACAACCACCACCAAAAATAAAATAAAAGAGATAGAAAAAATAATAGAAAAAAAACCAGAAAAATTAAAGCTTTAAAATTAAAAACAAGATTTATATATGGATTGGAGAGACTATATTTTTGAGGCGGCGGGAGGAGTTTTTTTTTAGGCGGTCACGGCGGCGGGTGGTAGAGGAGAGAGTGGAGGCGGCGGGAGCAATAATATTGTGGTGGTGATAATTTTTTTAATTTATTTTTTCGGATCTAGAGGTAGTGGTGATAGGATGGTGGGGTTTGGGTGTTTGTTTTTGGTTTATGGTGGTGGGGAATGACCGGAAAGTGGAGTTTAGAGGGGAAGACAGGGGTGGCTGGTGGGCTCGGCGGAAGTCGGAAGACGAGGGAGGAGGGAGGCGGAGGAGGCGGAGGACGAGGGAGGAGGGAGGATGGAGGCGGACGAGGGAGGAGGGAGGCAAAGGACGCGGAGGACGAGGAGGAGGGAGGATGGAGGCGGAGGA
>JAIUZE010034848.1:0-12005 GCA_022085475.1 Heliosperma pusillum | reverse complement strand
ATATGTTAAAGTGTTGTATTTTCCATATACATTTCTTTTATGTTATTCATGTTTTATTAAACTCGACATTTCGTGGCTGGGAGAACTCGGAGTTACTCCCCACTGAATGTGGCTTCCGTGTTTATATTTAATGCGGTTGGCAGGTTTGTGATGCATACTTGGGTAGATTGACGAGCTAGCGAGTGAAGTAATTACCTTGAACCTATATTCGGTTCTTAGGATTGTATATTATTATACACTCTTTTATTTCAGTATTTATACGGGAAACATGTCTCCCGTTTTGGATATTTTTTTTGTATAATATTATTTCCGTTTTGTTATGATCCTTTTTTATTTAAGACACCTTTGTTATGTATTATCATCTTTTATTTAGTTAAATTATTTTTTTTTCTTTCCGCAAATTTGAGGGTGTCATATATGGTCTTTGGAAAAACATGATTACACACTATATTAAGGGATATGATTGGGAATGTTGGAAGATCATCGAAAACGGTCCTAACAAAATATTGGTTGCATCTGAAAACGGCACAAGCTATGAGAAAGAAGAAAAGGACTATATTGAGGCTGACTACCGTAAGGCAGAGAAAAACTCAAAACCCATGACATTGTTACAAAATGGCATGATAAGCACTGAGTGTGATCGTTTCTCGTCTTGTATTACGGCCAAGGAAATATGGGATGGTCTTCAACTTGCATACGAAGGTAATGCCCTTGTGAAAAGGCATAGGATTGATGTACTCATTCATAGGTACGGAGTCTTATCAATGGAGAAGCTAGAATGAATCAATCACCAGTATGTCGGCACATTTTTCAAGTATAACGAATGAACTCTGAAATGTTGGGAGAAAATTTAATTATGAGGATATCGTAAGAAAAGTCTTTAGGAGTCTCTTTAAAAGATTGACATCCAAGGTGATTGTGATTGAAGAAGCAAGAGATCTCACCCCTCTAACCTATGAAGAGCTAATACGTTCTCTTATGGCACACGAGCACTTACTCGACAAGCCTGATGAGGATTCTAGCAAAGGTAAAGGTATAGCTTTGCAAGCGAGTGATGGTGAAGAAGATATAGAAGATGAAACCGACTAGTTTGCAAGGCGCTTTAGAACGAATCTCTTTAAAGGAAAACAATCAAAATTCAACAACAATAAAACATTCAACAAAAAGCCTAACTAGTCCAAACCATCTTTATAAAATAAAGGATGCTTCAAATGTGGCGATACATCATGATCAAGGATTGTCCCTCATGGAAGACGATTAAAGACAAAGCAAAACGGGACAAGACTAAAAGGGAATTCAACCAAGTCATGTTAGCATCATGCTGGGGAGAGCTCGACACTGAAGATGACGAAGAATCCAATTATGAGGAGGTCGCAAATCTCTGTCTAAGAAACATTAGCCTTGACCTAATCACGGACAGTGATGATGAGTCAAGCAACACAAGATTTGAATTTATCTTAATAGGAGAATCAGATTCAGACAGCGAAACTGACGAGGTAAGTTTTATTTGTCTTAAGAATCAAGATAAAAATTTATCTAGGAATGCTATGATAGATTAATTTGAGCAAACCCTTGATCAATGTCGTGAGCAAAGTCTTGAAATAAACGACTTGAAAGAGCAAATCATTGACATGGCCGAAGAAAATCAACTTCTAAAAGCTAAAACAAGAAAGTTGAATTCTAAGGTTATGGCTAAATCAGCCACAAATTCAGAATCCATGAATGCTGAGAAAATAACTCTTGAGTCTAAAGTTATAGCTAACGAAGCTATAACCTCAGAGTTAAACCTCAACCTTAAACATCTTGAGGCCAAGTTTATAACTAATGAAGCTATAACCTTAGAGTTGAGAAAAGACAATGAACTTCTTGAGACTGAGATAAAAGCTAAAGATATTAAAATCTCAGTTCAAAAGAAGGAAATTGACTCTTCATCTCAGCAACTAAAAGAATCCAAGGCTCAAATAACGAATATTAAGAAACAACACTCAGATGTAGTTTTATTTCTAAATAAACGTATTCAAGACTTTCGTGATGACCTTAGAGAAAGTAGTTCTTCAAAAAGTATAGAGACCAACCACTCCGATTGTCAAAAAGAAATCAACTCCCTAAAAGAATTACTTATACATGCTAGGAAAGTTCACGCCAAATGGGAAGGTAGCACAACGGTGATAAATTTCTTAACTGAGTAATATGAGAATAATATGAAAATGGGATTAGTTCATGAATGTTACGGTCGTAGGGATCACTCTAAGTGCAAGTCTACTCCTTCTAAACGTGATTTCAGAAAAAGAAAATATGTAAATTTACCTCAGTATCTTATTTGTAATTATTGTTGTCATACGGGTCATCTCATTGAAAACTGTATTAAACATACAAAAGACCTAAATAAAAACCTGAACTTTGTCAAAATCTCTAACATACAAGAGGAAGAGGAAATGTGTCATAATCCTAAACCCTAAGTAGAAGAAGTCAGAAATAATGAACATCGTTGGTTTTACGATATGAGTTTTGCTTATAAGAAGAAACCTAACTTGCCTGAGGAAAGGCAACAACCTAAGTAGTAGCAACAATCTCGGGAACCTAGACAACACCAAAAGACAAAGACACCTTCTATTAGACCAAACTCTAAAAGGAAAACCATAAGACAAGTTTGGGTTAGAAAAGACATGATATTTAGGGTAACTAGCACTAAAGGACCCAACCTTGCTTAGGTACCTAAAAAATGTATTTAACTTGTCTTGCCGGAGGTTGTGAAAGAAAATAACTTATGATACCTTGATAGTGGGTGCTCAAGGCACATGACCGGAAACAAAAATTTATTTCTGTCACTTGAACCGTTTGATGGAGGTAAGATCACCTTTGGATATAACAATAAAGGTAAAGTTATTGGTGTTGGTAAAATTGGTATATCTTCTTCTCATTCAATTAGTGATGTATATTTAGTTGATGGCCTCAAGCATAATCTACTAAGTATATCTCAATTATGTGAAAAAGGTAACACAGTTGTTTTTCATTCGGATATTTGTCGCATCATAATTGAAGGTTCTAGTAAGGTTATACTTGAAGGACATCGTAAACGAAATGTCTATAGGATTGATTTGAATGATGTTTCTACAAACTCTTTTACATGCATGAAAGTAACATTAGATGATCTTTGTTTATGGCGAAAAATATTTGGTCATATAAGCTCTCCTATCTTGAATAAGCTCAAAAGATTGGATTTGGTTGAAGGCTTGCTTAAAATCAAGTTTGATCAAGAGAAGATGCGTGACACTTTTGCTCGATGCAAGCATGTTAGATCATCTTTCAAACCTAAATGAGTATTAAGCACGAATCATGCCGTAGAACTTGTACATATGGATCTTTGTGGCCCAATGAAGGTAAGAAGTAGCGGCGGATCCAGGTATGTCTTTGTTCTAGTTGATGACTATTCGAGGTAAGTTTGGCCTATATTCTTCCACTCTAAAGATGAGACTTTCGATGAGTTTGATTGTCTTATGAAACTCGTTCAAAACAAATATAAGTCTAATCTGGTTTCAATTCGTACGGATCATGGCACCGAATTTGATAATCAAGCTTTTATAGAATATTGTAGGGTTAATGGCATAGGACACAAAGTTTCTGCACCAGGAACCCAACAATAAAATGGTGTCGTTGAACGTATGAATAGAACCCCAGAGGATATGGCTCGAACAATGATCTTGTGTAGTGGTCTTCCTCGCAACTTTTGGGCCGAGGATATTCGCACTTCGTGTTATATTCATCACCGTGCAATGATCAGACATAGTTTAATGAAAACCCCTTATGAACTCCTTATAGGTCGAAAACCTAACATATCCCATTTGCAATGCTTTGAGAGTAAATGCTTTGTTCATAACAATGGCAAGAATAGGTTAAGTAAATTTGACCCTAGGAGTGATGAGACAACTTTTATTGGATATTCTGATCATAGCAAGTCATATATAGTCTTTAATAAACGAACTTTATCTATTGAAGAAAGTGCACATGTTATTTTTGATGAGTGATTCGTTTGATAAGCCAATACAGGATGATGAGGAAGATGTAAATGAACCTGAGTTTCAACTATCTAGAAATGATCCTCCAGAATTTGATGAGGAAGAAAAGGAAATTGAAGGCACAACCGATGTGCTTGAGTTAGCTTCAAATGATAAATAAAAGAGAGTTGAGGTTATGGTTGATGATACTATAACTTCCTCTTAAAATAAGGAAATCAATACTAAGGTTATGACTGATGATGATATAACCTTAAATCCAGACCAAGGTAGCGGATCTAGGGTTATACCTGATTCAACTACAACCCCAGGATTAGATTCAGGGGGAAATATCCTTTATTCCGAGCCACTTGAAGCCTCCACCTCTAACTCAAATGAAGAAGTGTCTGAGACATCCAAGAAATGGAAATATAAGGACTCTCATCCAATGGATTCGATCATTGGTAATCTAAGAAAAGGTGTTCAAACACGAATATCTCTGAATAACTTTTGCTCCTTCTATTCTTTCCTCTCTATCATTGAACCCAAGAATATCAAGGAAGCCCTCAATGATCCAGACTGGATCGTTTCTATGCAAGAGGAATTATAACAATTCAAAAGGAAAAAAATTTGGCATTTGGTTCCTAGACCAAAAGAACGATCAGTCATTGGTACAAGATGGGTGTTCAGAAACAAGCTAGATGACATGGGAATTATTGTGCGTAACAAAGCAAGATTGGTTGTTCAAGGATACAATCAACAAGAAGGGATTGACTACAATGAAATATTCGCTCCCATAGCTCGACTTGAGGCTATTAGACTTTTAATAGCATTTGTAGCTCACAAAGGACTTAAATTAATTCAAATGGACGTTAAGACCGCGTTTCTTAACGGATATTTAGAAGAAGAAGTTTTTGTTGAGAAACCTCCCGGATTCTTGGACACCATGTTTTTAAACTAAATAAAGCGTTATATGCCTTGAACAAGTAACAGGGGCTTGGTACGACAGATTGTCAAATTTTTGTACTTCAAAGCGATTTTAAAAGAGGATATGTCGATAAAACCTTATTCCTGAAATCCGAGAGGTCAGATATATTATTTGTACAAATTTACGTAGATGATATCATTTTTGGTTCAACTAATAATAAAATTTGTGATTATTTTTCAGAGTTGATAACCTCAGAATTTGAGATAAGCATGATGGGAGAACTCAAGTTCTTCCTTGGACTACAAATCCAACAAACAAAAGAAGGTATAATGATACACCAATAAAAATACATCAAAGAGCTAATCAGAAAGTTCGGAATGGATAATTCTCATCCTATGCCCCCTCCTATGGTCACGTATAAGAAATAATCGAAAGATGAAGATGGTAAGTCTGTTGATGACACAACTGATCGAGGTATGATTGGCTCACTTCTCTATTTAACTGCAAGTAGACCAGATATTATATTTAGTGTGTGTGTGTGTGTGTGTGTGTGTGCTCGATTTCAATCGTGCCCTAAAGAATCACATATGGTTGCAGTTAAGAGAATTTTGGGGTATTTAATTGGTACATCTAAGTTATATCTATTGTACCCTGTAGAATGTAATTTCGATCTCATAGGGTATTCAGATGCAGATTATGCAGGTTGTTCACTTGATAGAAAAAGTACATCTGGCATAGCTACATTTGTTGGGCCATACATCATTTCATGGGGATCTAAGAAACAAAATTCAGTTTCCTTATCTACTGCAGAAGCTGAATATATTGCTGCAGCCTTGGTATGTTCTCAATTACTTTGGCTTAAGCAACAATTATCTGATTATGGTGTGGATGTTGGTTGTGTTCCTATTTTATGTGATAATACGAGTGTTATTATTATTTCTAAAAAGCCCGCGCAACACTCACGTACAAAACAGACGGAAATTAGACACTACTTTCTAAGAGACCAAGTAAAAAAGGGGAACATAAGACTTGAATTTTGTAGTATGGAAAAACTATGGGCTGACATTCTAACTAAAGCATTAGCTAGAGAACGTTTTGAGACTTTGCGGTTAGAAATTGGTTTAATCGGTGGTGATTAAAATTCATCATAAATGTGTCTTGCTCATATGACTAAGTAGATTTTGACGAGATTGTATGACTGTGTCCGTATATTCCGCTGCTACATATAATCTATGAATAAGTGTATATTATATTGTAAGATTGATTGATATGTTAATTGCTTTGTGGAAATTAATTGCATTACTATGTCATAACCATTTATTTACCCCCACTTTTACCATACTCACAATATTATCCCTATTTCATCATTCCTATTCTAAAACACAATCACCATCATAAACAAACCCAACCCTTGCGTTATTCACCTATTTTACCACAAAATCTATCAAGAAAATATCATGTCAGTATTTTGTTCCGCCTTCCAACAAGAAAGTCAAGAGAAGTATGGAGAAAGAGAAGTTATTAAAAGGTGTGGTTGATGCTGAAGGATACGGTGTCTAACTCATATGTTGACCGAATCTAATTGTTTCGGAGAAGAATAATTTGGTACATCGGGTTGGAGTGTTTCAGGTGGTATTGAATCAAAGATATTTAAAAGGATACACCGTGTTGATACTAAGCTAGTATAAAAAAATATATGTTGATGCTTACCTAAAAAAAATTGTTGTGGAGGATTCGAGTGTAAATACGTCGTTGTGGTTATAGAATGTGTTGTTACTTGTATGATGGAGCAAAGGTCAGTCTTGTTTACACTAAGAATTATCTTAGCTACTATAAGTTGTGAGTTACATGCACTAGGAGTTTATATTAACCAATGTTAAGGAAGTGTTCTTGAACGAATTTTTGTTTCTTCAGAAATAATCGGGGTCAAGTTTCTGGTTATGATTGAGGACTTGAGTGAGGATGGTGGACTTATAGACCTTATGAATGTCTTTAGCGTACTCAAAATCACATCTCAGCTTGATAAATACTTAATTAGCTTATAATCTCCCAACATCTTAAGCCATATTATTCCTTACGTACTTTCGTTATGACTTGATTATGTTGTTAGTTTTTACTTTGTACTTACCATAGACGATGTCAAGGTTTCTATTTTGGGAACTTATTTTCATTATGTGATGTGTGGTTTTGACTTGGTTATATTGTTAGCTTTGATTTATATTATTCTAGACATTTCAGTGTTTCTTCTCGTCTTTTCGATGATGTCAAGAGGGGGAAGAAATTACCTTGATTTGAGTTGATTGCCTAAGCTTGCTCCTTCACAAGACCTTTAGTCTCTTAAGGTCCTTAGATGCTTATACTTTAGCTTTAGATATTTTGATCTTGCGTTCTACCCAACTATGATTTTTATAGTATTATGTTGAGGGGGAACTTACCTTAGTCACAAATCAATAGAGGCTTGTCATCATCAAAAAGGGGGAATTTGTTGAACCATATAGTTATGTTATTATGTTTTGATAATGACAAGTATGTTTTTATAAGATATATGCTTGTGCTTGTAATCGTTTGTTTAGTCTTGGCTAGATTAAGCATGATTTGGTACTTGAAGTTATAGCTATAACCTTGATGATTTGTGAAGCAAAGGTGAAGTAAAGTTATAGGTCATTGAACTATAACTTTGGAAATGCTGAAGCAAAGTTATAGGTGTTTCTACTATAACTTTGGTGAGTATCAAGATCATGATCAATGACGAAGTCTTAAAGAAGCTTATGGAGCTCAAGATTAAGAGCTCGTGATTTGAATGAAGTGATGATCAACATACTGAAGATCTCCAGGAAGATTTGATAGTATAGATCGTCGTTCAATAATGGTAATTTAAATAGTACTTTTGGGAAGTAGAGTTCTAGTTATTTTAACTATAACCTTACTTACCAAGCTCAAAGTTATAGGTGAACTTACTATAACTTTACAGCTGCGAATATAAGGTGGTTGTTTTAATTTTTCAAAACGGTTTTTGAATATAGTTTTAAATAATCTTTTTAAAGAAAAGTATTTATAGTGGATTAAGGTATAAATTTATTTAGTTTGAATATTATTATGATTTCTCTATTTATTAGTAAAACAACTTATGAGGTGTCATGCTATCTAGGGATTTCATGTGTATTCAAAGATAAACCCTAATTGTCTTACTTAGCCTAAAAACCGACTAGGGTTTCACGTGTTGGGCTAGCGGTCCACACGGGCTATATATTAGTTAGATTAGGGTTTAAGTAAGATATAAAGCTAATATCTTTCTTTATTCACAAGGGAGGCACAGGGTTAATTAAGGTTTGTAAATTTAACCTAAAGACCTTCCTTGTTGTTCAAGGAGGCCACGGCTAGATCTTGGGTTTCTAATAAAAACCTAGTTTGCCTCTCTACTATAAATACCCATGCTTCCCATGCATTTAAACTAAGCTTTTCATACTAGAATTTTTCATTTGCAAACGTGCTTTATATTTTCAAGTAATATATTTATTTTGCAAAAAACCTTTATTTCGAAAAGCCGCTGATACTCGTGATTATTATTGAAAAATACGTTATTGGATAATAGTGCTAGATTTGTTTCTTATACGTACAATTGTGTGAAGACCAAGAACAATCAAAAACACTTTCTTATTAACGTAGGTTAGAATCGAGTATTTAGCGATACTCAACTTTGAAGCGAGTATTTAACAGTACTCACCTTGAGTTACAACTAGAGTTAGTTTTACAAGTGGCTTAGTAATTTTGTAATCCGTAGGAAGGTACTAAAATTATTAATCGAGAAATTGTGGAAGTAGGTTTCAACGTGTGAAACTGAACAACCTCAAATATCCTTGTGTCTCTTGTTTCTTTGTTTGCTTTACATATTTATTTGTTTTCAAACACACGACAAGCAATTAGTTAGGTCGAGTTTAGTCAATAAATTCAAACTACTCATTGCTCATTCACGTTCATACGGACAAACGAAAAAGTAGGCATACTTTATCTGTACTCAATTCAACCCCCCCCCCCCCCTCCTCTTGAGTATTTGGTATCGATAGACTCTTCAAATACTTCTCTACCCTAGGTCCTTTGCAACTCATATAGACCATGAGCTAACCTTTGCCCTAGCACAACACCCAGCTAGATGTAATCATCAAGTCCCAAAAATAATATTTTCTTCAAGGTTCACACTATTGTACTTTACACGCTATTTAATCCTCAAGTAATAAGATTCATCTTACAATAACATCTAACTATCTCAAACGAGTTTCCGATACCATAAATTTAGGTCACCACTTTGAACCCATGAATTAGAGCTGAACAACTTTATATCAAGCCTATGCCAAAACACACTAGTAAATCCACAAAAAGTCACTTAGTCTAAAAAATATTTTACACCTTAAGATATCAATCAAAACTTTTCATTTAAACCAACTAAACCTATCGCAGGCATGATCTACAAAACAACGCTAAACTCCTAATTCCAAAAGATTAAATCACCAACGAGCTTAAAAGTCCTAGTCAACTCATTCAACCTTCACCATTAAATGCCATGGACTAATCACACGCGAACCATGGCAAGCATTTATGCACTAAATTCCCTCAAGCACACCGCACTAAACTCTCCAAAGACTCTATCACTCACCAATATAGGGTGAATCTCAAATACACACAACTTCCTCAAAGTCCAAAATTTCTTTAAACCAAGGCTAATACATCACAAACAAAAGGGTAAGGTATCCACAATAGGCCATAAGAAAGGGCAGGATACGAAGGTAATTAAGTCGCGGAAAAGTAACAAGAGTAATTTCCAAGGAGAGAAGTAATTGTAAAAGATGAAGAAGCATCTAAATAGAATGAAGAGAGCAAGGTAAACCACAAGTATGAAATATCTTTGATGAGAAAGAAATACGCTTCAATTACGCTAAGCAATCTTCAATCTTCGGCAAAGGCTACTTCTAGCCACCACATGTTCAACCTTAAGGCAGTAGATTCAAACAAGCATAACATCACTCAACACAATCAACAAACAAGTTAGACCCTACAAACGTCAAGCACACTAAAAACTACCACCTTAGATTCTTTAGTCTACCCATCGCTCATTCATTATTCGTTGGTCAAGTCCTTTAAGGATGGGGTGCATGAATGTGTGTCGGAAGCATTATAGCTCGGATACCAACTGTGACACCTCACGATTTCATAATAAAGTAAACACATAGATTTGCAGCGGAAATACGAGATTTTAAAAACATTAAAGGCAAAACCGCGAATGTCACTATAAGATAATACACAAACTTAGTTTAATAAATCATTTATACAAAATGTAACTTAAATAAATACAAGGGATCCCGATCCCTTAACAAATACACAAATAAGATAAAAACTACGATAAACTATAATGCTAAGGGTGAATCGTTGTAAGTACAACGCTCGCTAGCTCACTCGTCAAAACCCCATGCAACACCAACCGATAACCTGTTCATTCATGAAACATGAATGCCACAGTCAGTGGGGAGTAACTCGGGGTTCTCCCAACCATATTACATTAAAACAAATGTAATCAAAGCATCTAATCATGCATTATCATACACATATAAGTTTCATGTCAATTTAATGATAACATCTCATATTAGCGTTATAAGCAAGTGAGAATCAATACAACATATTCATCATATTATCAAGACTAGGGAAGACTCACATTGGCAACTATATCGCTACTAACGGCTTGCATCTCACCGCGAGCAACTATATAGTCGAAAAGGTTGGAGATGTGACACACAAGATAATAAATTATCCAACCATCCAATACACATCCAACAACCATCATGTGAATCAAAGATACTTTCACGGTAAATTAAATGCATTAATTAGCATCTGCACATTGCAAGACAAGACGACTCTAGAATCTAATCCTCCTGGTAGGACTACGATAATAATACAGTCTTAGTCTAAATCTGGCCAGACTCTCGGGACAAGATGTGTACCCGATTCAACATGTAGGTAGACGTGCATACATCCAAAACTCGGTCGACAAAAAGGAAGCCGAGTATGTAACAACCCGAAAAGTACCCTATTTTTCTAGGGAAAATATTTTACGGATACTTTTCAGCAGATTTAAGTTTTAATTTAGAATTTATTGTTTCGAGTCGAATTTGGAATTTCCGGGTTCGTATTTGGAATTTCCGCGAGATTCCATAAAATCCCGTTTTTAAGTCGTCTTTGACTTTTCTTGATTTTTAAGTCGTCTTTGACTTTTCTTGACTTTTAAGTCGTCTTTGACTTTTCTTGACTTTTGAGTCATCTTTGACTTTTCTTGACTTTTGAGTCATCTTTGACTTTTCTTGACTCTTAAGTCGACTTTGACTTTCGTTGACTTTTCCGACTCATCCCGTAATTTGAAAGACCAAAATTATATTTGAAAAATAATAAATTTAATTTATTTTAATTTATTACGATTTATTTGAATTTATGATAATTTAATATAATTATTTTGAATTTATTCGGAATTAAAGAGAAGGTTTTACGTTTTAATCCCGAACGTCATTTAACTATTCCCGAGTCAACTTAAGTCCCGAATCAAACCCGAAACCCGACTCTTGCATGAGTCACATGCCCCATGTCACCTTTTTCCACTCATATTAGATCTTTTAATTAATTTGATTAAACTAATATAAATATCTAAGATATTTGTTACTTTATCAATCGGTCCGTTTAAATTACGCAGATCGCTTAAAAACAGACCCGATTTTTCTCCAATTCACACGTCTCTTTTTCCTTTCTTAGGACTTGATATTTTCTTTCTTTTGATTATAATAACATAATATCTAAATAATATCTAGATATTTGGTTTAATTAACTTAATATATAATGATATCTAATTAATTACCTTAATATATTTATAAAACCCGAGTCAATCCCGTAAAAACAATTTCAAAACCCGGCTCCATATTTCCTCTATATTACACGGCTCACACTCCACTCTATTTCACTACTTATCTTTTCATTTTACAATAAATCAACTTAATACCTTTTTAATACTTTCTTTAATCGTTCTTGGTGTTCTTCATCGTTCTTCATCG
>JAIUZE010034846.1:0-24504 GCA_022085475.1 Heliosperma pusillum | reverse complement strand
GAGTATATGTTCCCCGTCGATAGCTTTTGTGTCACTGGCTTGGGCCTTTTGATACCAAGCCGGGGGCATGGCATCCTAAGAGTTCCGCTTTGGGAAGGGAGTCAGCTTAAGTACTAGCCATCTCTGCTTAGGGGGTCGCCTAGTAGAGTTTCTCATGTACTGTTTAGTAATGAGACGAGGAATGGGTTAGCTGTTGTCGCTAGGTCTGATAAGTCTAGGGCTAGGATGTTTTCCTACCTTGTGGTATAGACTCGAGTTACAGATGACTATTGGCCGTACTAGGAACTTATGCCTGTTTATAGAAGTATTTGTCTTTCATGTTTGTATGATTCTATGAGTTTTAGAAGGTGAGATGCACGCCGGCTAAAGATTGATGAGAGTTTGGATTACCGGATTGTTAATTAACTGATTCACCATGATTACGTGTTGATTAGGGTTTGAGTGTATCAGGGCCATGTTACATGGTAACCGCTGAGCCAGCATACCAGCTTCCCTACCTCTTGTTATATTTTATTATCGGTTGCACATGATAGCTTTCATATGATAGGTTATATGTTAGTTAATTGTTTCATAACATGAAAAGCATATCATATATG
Source organism: Heliosperma pusillum (assembly GCA_022085475.1). Classification (NCBI taxonomy): domain Eukaryota; kingdom Viridiplantae; phylum Streptophyta; class Magnoliopsida; order Caryophyllales; family Caryophyllaceae; genus Heliosperma; species Heliosperma pusillum. The sequence goes on along the minus strand of JAIUZE010034846.1, from coordinate 23,908 downwards.
TTAAGGTGTTGTATTTTCAATATACATTGCTTTTATGTTATTCATGTTTAATTAAACTCGACATTTCGTGGCTGGGAGAACTCGGAGTTACTCCCCACTGACTGTGGCTTCCGTGTTTATATTTAATGCGGTCGAACAGGTGGTGATGCATATTTGGGGTACATTGACGAGCTAGCGAGCGAAGTATTTACCTGGACCTATATTCGGTTCTTAGATTGTATATTATTTATACACTCTTTTATTTCCGTATTTATACGGGAGATATGTCTCCCGTCTTGTATAATTTATTTTGTATAATATTATTTCGTTTTGTAATGACCCTTTTTATTTATGACACCTTTGTATTGTATTTTCATCTTTTATCTAGTTTAAATAAATTTTTTCTTTCCGCAAATTTGAGGGTGTCACACTCGGAAATTCCAAATACGAACTCGGAAACTCTAAATTCGACTCGGAACTTAAAATTCTAATTTACAACTTAAATTTACTGAAAAGCTTTCGTAAAATATTTCTACTAGAAAAATAGGGTACATTTGCGGGTGTTACAAAAACTCGAGATTGGCAAGGCAAACACAAGTCCAAACATAGCATGCGGAGGTAATGACCTCTCTTCCCTCACCACTACCTTCTTATATCTCCCTCAAAACACAACCACCTATTAAAACAAAAATGAGTCAATGTTGTTTTAACACTCTTCCCTTACCTCTTCCTACTTATAACTCCCTCTTAACAAGACTCGACACACCATCAACTCCGACTCAATTCACATAATTCCTCCCTTCTTATAGCTCCAAAGAATGTAGTATGACCATCTTTGCCTTATCCCAAGGAATAGCGAGATGGCCTTCATCACCAAACTCCATGCAACTCCACTACTTATACCACCCCCTTATTACTCCACTAGTGTAATGCATGGTTACTTGGTTGGCCCCAAACTACACAATTTGCACAACCAAGTAACCACCAAGAGAAAAACCACCAATTTGGAACCAAGTTTTGTGACTCAAAAAAAATAAAAATAAAGGAAGTCCTAAGCTAGCCTCCTTCTAATTTCCTCCTTATCACTCCCTTCTTATGCCTCCAAAATCCTCATCATCGAAAGTATTATGCTCAAATTTTTTTTTCATTTTTTTCATTTTTCCATTTTTTTTTCTTGAAAATCCCTCATTTTTCCTAAGGTGCCCTTCCGGGTTTTCACCTTAGCTTTTCCTTTCCTTTCATTGGTGGCTCGCAACTCGATTCTTCATTTTGCCCGGAATGCCCTTTCGGGTTTTCATTCCGTCCTCGGCCACCTTCCCAATCTTGCCTAGGTGCCCACCCTTGTGGGTTTTCACCTAGCCGGGATTTTCATTTTTTTTCTTTTCTTTTCCTCTTTTTTTTTTCTTTTCTTTTTCTTCAAAATAAAGACAAATAAAATACAATGCATCAAAAACAAACTAACTATGTACAATCTTCTCCCCCACACTTAGAATACACAATGTCCTCATTGTAGGAGAGAAGAAAAAATGTTACCTCATCAATTGTCGAAACGAGAAGACCCCGAGGCACCTCCTCGGTTTCTCCTCCTCTCCCTTTCTTCTCTAATCCTTCTTCTTCGCTCCATGCCTTCATCAAGGGTCTCTTGGGTGTAAGAAAAAGGGTAGCTCGGGTTTTGTTGTATGGACATCCCAAAGAGAGAGCTAGCCAAGCCGTAGACGTCCTCTTGTGCCACCGCATCTTCATAGGAGTCTTGAAGATAGGTGTGGTGGCGCTCATTTTGAACGTTAAAGTGGCTTGTAGCTTGCTCCCTCCAAGCATTTTGGGTGGTCCACATTTCATTTTGTTCCCGCCACCTTTGATCTTGTTGTTCCCTCCAAAGGCGGGCCTCCTCTTGCCCTTCTACCATCCTTCTCCATTCCTCTCTTTGAGCCCTCTCGGCCTCCCCTCTCAATCTCTCTCTCTCCTCCACCACATTGTGCCAATCATCCAATGTCTCAAGCCTACTACCTTGTTGTTGTTGCCATGTGTTCGAATCGTCCACCCTCCCACTAATATGCTTCAAAACGTCGTTGGTGCTAGCAAAATAGTTAGCCATTTGTTGTTGCCATGGCTCCACGGGTGTGCTAGAACGACCCTCCGCATCAAACATGGGGGTGTCGGTGTCTTGGTGGCTTTGGAATGGTGATTGGAAATGGAATGGTGGTGGTGGTGGTGGTGTTGTTGTTGTTGTTGTTGTTGTTGTTGTTGTTGTTCATAATTTGTGGTTTGGGAAGGTCCTTGCTCAATTGCAAGGATCTCGATCTCCTCGCTCATTTGCTCACTTCCCTCACCACCCTCTCTCCTTACCCTCCTTCTTTGCCTCAAAGGCACTTCCTCTACCTCCTCCTCCTCCTCACTACTTACCCCCAAACTTTCCTCACTAGGACACAAAAAATGCCACGCCGCGGGTCCTCTAGGTAAGGGGTTGTTTTGAGGTCTAGGCATCTTCATGTAACTTAGCCCGTCACTTCCCAACCAAAACCCTTTCAAGGGTTACTCTTTGCTAGTCTTAAACATATGAACTTCCTCTAGCCCAAGTCGGTTGTATCTCGTCAATCCCCTACAAATGTTCACCACTTGATCATTACCAATGCCCCCCTCATAGTGCCTCACCAAGAAAGAAATCACCCCCCCCCCCACAATGGATGCTTGCCCTAGCAGATTTTTGCCTATGTTTGATGCAAGCCCTCAAAAACAAATCGGCCCAATCCAGGATCCCTACCCCCTCCGGAAGCATAGTCCACAAACAAAGCCGGATATTCTCCGGCACTTTGGTGGGTTCTCCCGCGGAGTTGAAGACAGTGGTAAGGAATCTTGTGATTAGGCGGAGTACGGGGTGGGTGATGGCTGAAAGTTTGGCATCTTTAGATGGGCCGTGGTCACTGGTAATGTTACTCCACATGAAATGCATTTTGCCCTTGGGGCACCTAATATCTTCGGGTTGCTTGGTGATTTTCAGGATTTGACGGATTTCAGAAGTTGGGGCATTATGCCAAGTTTGGTTCAAACGGAATCGGTAGGCTTTCTCCTCACCTTCGGGCACATCCAACTCGGACAAGGTTGCTAGAAACTCGTATGCGAAACTCCTATAGGTGTAATCCCAGGAGTTCGGCTCGAGATAAGCCTCTAGCCTTACTTTAGCTAGCATGTCCCTTGTCAAGTTGAACATGCCTAAGGCATGGAGGGTGTTTGGGCAAAAGAATTTGGTGGCTACAAGAGGTTGAGTGGTGAGCTTATCCCAAATTTTCTTATACTGAGCCTGCAACCTTTCATAGCCCATGAACACCGCTTCTAGCTCGGTGTCGGGCTCACTCACCGCGGCCCTCTTATTTTTCCCTTTGCCAAACAATTTGGAGATCTTGGGTGCCATTTCTGCAAAATTCAACAAACAACACACTACAACAAACAACAAGCAATCACTCGAAAGATTTTTCACTCAAGCAATTCAACAAACACTTGGTGTGCAACAATTTCTACACCTCAAGAAGCTAGTGTTTGTTGAATTTCTTTACCTCACTCAGAAAACTTTGTCCAATCCTAACTACACAATCAATCAAGGGAAAGGGAGAACTCAACCTAAGACTAATTCTAGCCTAATTCGAGCAAAAACTTGAAAAACAATGAAAAAGTTGAGTATGAAGTTATACCTTTGCTTTTCCACAAGATTCAAGCTCCTTGATGATTAGAATAGGTAGGGAATCCTACAAACAACCTTAAAAACCCAGCAAAAGATCCGAAAAAACGAATTTGAGGAAAAAAAATCTAGGTTTTCAAAACGGATTTTCTGAGATTTTTAGTGATTGAGATTGATTTTGGGGTTATTGAAGGTAGAATAATGATTAGGAAGAAGAATTGGGTTGATTTTGATGAAAGTTGTGGAAGATTTGAGTGAGAAAGATGGATTTTTGAGGGATTGGGGTTGGTTTGGGGTGTTGTTCGTGAAAAAGAAAGAAGAAGATGGTGTTTTTGTTATTATGAAGAACACGGGCAAAAGATAGAACATATGCTGAAAACTGCATTCGACGCAGGCTGCGTCCTACGACGCAGGCTGCGTCCTGCACTGCCGAGTGGTTCTAGCTTTTCCACTTAGCAAAATTTTTGCTAAGTGTTCCAAACACCTCCAAACTTGCATTTTCACTCCAATGGTCCGTAATAACCTCCAATATCCAAATTCCATCGATTCCCGAACTTTTTATCCGTGGCACGCATCCCGAGGCGGCCGAAAACTCGCAAAACTTCACAAAACCGTTAGTAACTTCAAAAAATTTTGTTTGATGCAATGTCTAACTAATTGAAAACAACTCAAATGCTAAGAATGAACAAAGAAACTTCAAAGAAATATTCACAAGGATAGAGTATGTACACGGTTTGCCGTTTATTTAGAGTCGATGGCTCGACTTAGCTATTTCAAGCTTTTCAACTTTGATAAACGGGGTCTTCAAGCAAGACCTCTTCTTCCCCCTCCCGGGCACATCCTTGGAAGTAGTGTTTGAGACGGTGGCCATTCACTTTGAGGAGCTTTCCATCTCCGGGCCCCTCCACTTCAATAGCTCCATGAGTACACACTTTCTTGACAGTGTAAGGTCCAAACCATCTTGACCTCAACTTGCCCGGAAAGAGCTTAAACCGGTTTTGGAACACAAGAACTTTATCACCCTCCTTGAAAACTCGACGGTTTATCATCCCATCATGCCATCTCCTTGTTTTCTCCTTGTAGATGGAAGAGTTCTCATAAGCATCTTGGCGAATTTCTTCAAGTTCTTGTAATTGAAGCTTTCGGTGCATACCGCTCTCATCTTGGTTTTGGTTGAAAGATTTGATAGCCCAATAGGCTTTGTGCTCAACCTCCACGGGGAGGTGGCAAGCCTTGCCATAGATGAGACGGAATGGGGACATGCCAATGGGGGTTTTAAAAGCGGTCCTATATGCCCACAATGCATCAACTAGCCTCTTGCTCCAATCCTTTCTATCCGGATTAACCGTCTTTTCAAGTATTCCTTTTATTTCACGGTTGGAGAGTTCGGCTTGCCCGTTTGTTTGTGGGTGGTAGGCCGTGGAAATTTTATGATTCACCCCATACCTCTTTGAGAAGGCCTCCAATCACCTTGTTGCAAAAATGGGTACCCCTATCACTAATGATAGCCCTTGGAAAGCCAAACCGGGAGAATATGTTCTCTTGAATGAAAATGGCTACTACCTTGGCATCATCGGTGCGGGTAGGAATTGCTTCAACCCATTTTGACACATAATCTACCGCCAAGAGGATGTATAAATAACCACCGGAATTTGGAAAGGGGCCCATAAAATCAATTCCCCACACATCAAAGATCTCACAATATAGAAGAGGTTGTTGTGGCATCTCATTTCTTTTTGTCAAATTCCCCACCCTTTGACATCGGTCACAAGTTTTTACAAATTTGTGGGCATCTTTGAAAAGGCTCGGCCAAAAGAAACCGCATTCAAGCACTTTTCTAGCGGTTCTTTGTGGCCCAAAATGCCCTCCACAAGCATAGTCATGACAATGATGTAAGATGGAAGGAATCTCACTTTCGGGCACACATCTTCTCACAAGTTGATCTTGGCAAAACTTCCACAAGTAAGGATCATCCCATGTATAGTACTTTGCATCGGATTTGACTTTGCTCTTTTGATGAGAAGAGAAATGGCTTGGAAGCCGCTTTGTCACCAAATAGTTGACCATGGTAGCATACCATGGCTCCTCCACTTGTATAGCATAAAGTGACTCATGAGGGAGACCTCCTTCAACCTCCTCAAGAGGGCATGATGGTCTTCCTTCATGGTTTAGCCGGCTCAAATGATCCGCCACCACATTCTTCACTCCTTTCTTGTCTTTTATTTCCACATCAAACTCACTTAGGAGAAGGATCCACCTCAACAACCTTGGCTTTGCATCCTTCTTTGCCACAAGGTATCTAATGGCGGCATGATCGGTGTAGATGATCACCTTTGTGCCCAAGAGATAAGATCGGAATTTTTCTAGAGCATAAATCACACCTAGGAATTCCTTCTCCGTCGTGGAATAATTCTTTTGAGCATCATTCAAGAGGGTAGAAGCATATTGGATAACATGGGGTCCCTTGTCACTCTTTTGACCCAAAACCACTCCCAATGCATAGTCACTTGCATCGGTCATGATTTCAAATGGAAGATCCCATCGGGGTGCTTGAATAATTGGTGCGGTGACCAATCTCTCCTTCAAGTCGTCGAATGCTTTCCTACATGAGTCATCAAAAACAAACTTCCGCTTCTTTGTGCAAAAGCTTACATAAAGGGTTAGCAATCTTGGAAAAATCCTTAATAAATCTCCGGTAGAAACCGGCATGTCCTAGAAAAGACCTAATGTCTCGGGTGTTAGAGGGATAAGGTAAAGTTTTTATGATGTCAACCTTAGCCTTATCCACCTCAACCCCCCTTTCCGACACTACATGTCCTAAAACGATGCCACTAGTCACCATGAAATGACATTTTTCGGAGTTTAAAATGAGATGAGACTCTTGGCATCGCTCTAAGACAAGAGCAAGGTGTTTTAGACATGCATCATAGGAGTCCCCATGGACGGTGAAATCGTCCATGAATACTTCTATGATCCTTTCTACATAGTCGGAGAAAATACTCAACATGCACCGTTGAAAAGTTCCCGGTGCATTACACAAACCAAAGGGCATACGACGATAAGCAAATGTACCAAATGGGCATGTGAATGTGGTCTTGACTTGGTCCTCGGGTGCGATTGGGATTTGAAAATACCCCGAGTACCCGTCAAGGAAACAATAGAAAGCTTTTCCCGCTAGTCTTTCTAACATTTGATCAATAAATGGTAGCGGGAAATGGTCTTTCAATGTAACCGCATTCAAGCGGCGGTAGTCAATACACACCCTCCAACCGGTTTGTGGTCGGGTGGAGACCAAGTCTCCTTGTGCATTCTTGACTACCGTCACTCCTCCCTTTTTGGGTACGACTTGAGTTGGGCTAACCCAACGAGAGTCGGAAATAGGGAAAATGATACCCATTTGCAATAGCTTAATTACCTCTTCTTGCACTACCTCCGCCATGGGTGGATTGAGCCTCCTTTGGGGTTGTCGGACCGGTTTGGCATCCACTTCAAGTCGGATCTTGTCCATGCAAGTCACCGGGCTTATCCCTTTTAGGTCCGCTATTCTCCACCCAAATGTTTCCTTATGCTTTTGAAGTAGTGAAACCAATTTGTCTTCTTGGTCCTCGGTGAGTGTGCTTGAAATGATAAGTGGTAGGGTGTTCTTGTCCCCTAGAAAGATGTACTTCAAATGGCTTGGGAGGGTCTTCAACTCGACCTTCGGGGGCTGGATTATGGAAGGGAGGGGCTTGTGGAGTGAAATACTCAAGGCAAATAACTCGGACAAGTTTGCCAGCTCAGGACGCAGGCTGCGTCCAGTGACGCAGGCTGCGTCCTACGACGCAGTCTGCGTTGAACACTGCCTTGCCCAGTTTTCAGCATTGCTATGACGTTTAGCTCCTCATATGTTTCTATGGGCTCTTCCCTTTCCAAGTCTTCAAGACATTCCTGCACATCAACGGCCAACAACAAACGCAAACCTTCCTCTTCCATGGGGTTAGTTAAAGCTACCTCGAGTGGGTCTCTATCACAAAGTTTATACATTTGATTCACTAATGGCTCAAAGATATCCAAGAAGAAACAAGATTGATGGTCACTCGGGTGCCTCATGGAGTCATATATATTGTAAGTTAATCTTTTCCCTTCAAATTCCATAGTCAAGCACCCGTTTGAAACATCGATCTTGGTATTTGAAGTTTTCATAAACGGCCTACCAAGAAGGAGAGGGGTGGCACTAGAGCTAGATTCCATATCTAAGACGTAGAAATCCGCCGGGAAGACAAGATTATCAACTTCCACTAGCACATCCTCTACCATGCCCTTGGGAAAGACACTAGACCTATCGGCAAGTTGAATGACCACCCCGGTCTTAGACAAAGGTCCTAAGCCTAGGGTCTCATAAATAGATAGAGGCATGACGTTTATAGAAGCCCCAAGGTCTAGCATGGCACGTTTAAAACTTTTTCCCCCAATAGTGCAAGGGATGGTGAACATGCCCGGGTCTCCACATTTCTTGGGTAAATTTTGTTTGAAAATGGCCGACACATGTTCACTCACCCTAACCTTATGGGTTCCCTTCTTAGGATTTCTCCTAGGTGTGAAAAGTTCTTTCAAGAACTTTGTATACCTAGGGACACTATTCAACAAATTTAGAAGATGAATGTTTACCTCACATTTTCGGAAAGTCTCATATAAGTCATTCTCCTTGGCATACTTCCTAGTGCTTATCAAAGCACTAGGAAAGGGGACTTCCGGTATGTACTCCTCCACTTCATCATCTTCAATAGTGTCTTTGCCCTTCCTTGAAGTGTCTCCTTTGGGGTCCTTGCTTGTGGATCCCCCTTTCTCATTCTTCGATATCTCTTCTTGATCAACCACCAATTCTCCATGGTCTTCAATCTCCAAAGTTTCCATCTCAAGATTCTTCATCTTTTCCTTTCCTTTTCCAAGGGGGTTTACTTCCAACTCTTTGCCTCCTCTCAAGGTCATGGCACTAGCATTTTCCCTAGGTAGGGGAATGGTTTGAGATGGGAATCTTGTGGAGCTTGAGGCTTGGGATTTTGACAAATTTGAGGCCATTTGGGATAGTTGGGTTTCCAAGTTGTTCACCCTAAGGTTGTTAGCCTCCCTATCCTTCCTTGCTTCCTCTCTATCCCTCCTTGCCTCCTCCCTATCTTTCTCTTGATTGGCAAGGAGTGTTTGCAAGATGTCACTCAAGTTCCCTTGAGAAGAAGAACTCCCTTGATTTGGACCTTGGTTTGGTTGTCTTTGGGATTGAGAATTACTTGGAAAATTTGAGTTGTTGGGTCTTGGGTTGTTGAAATTTCTTTGGGGATTTTGGTTGAAATTAGAGTTTCGGTTTTGGGTTGGATTTTGGGCTCTCAAGTGATTGAATTGGCCATTTTCAAAACTCTTTGACTTGTCTCCTCCCCACCCCAAAAGATCACGATTTCCCACTTGGTTATACATTCCTCCACCACTTGGGTTTCTAGCATTGTAGTTCCCATACCCCATGGCATTGACACTCTCCATGGTGGCTCCTTGCTCAATCATGATGTAACATGTATTTGTAGCATGGTCACCTCCACAATATGAACATTCAAGTTGTTCGGGGTGTTGAGAAAATGAGCTACTTTTGTTGACAACCAAGTTGGACACCATGCTTTTGAGTTCACCCATCTCTTTCATGATTTTGTGATTTTGAGAGGCATAAGGATCTTCCATGGAAGATACATTTCTAGAGCTTCCTCCCCTTTCATTCTTCCTCCCGTAGCTTCTTGTGTTCATAGCCAACTTCTCAATAATGTTGTTGGCCTCGGCCACATTAAGTGTATCAATGCCACCTCCGGTGGCGGCTATAATCATCCGTTGGTCGTTTTGGCATAACCCTTCATTGAAGGCCGTCAATAAATCGTCCCCCGACATCCCATGATACGGGCACCTTGCCACGAGGCTTTTAAAGCGCTCCCAATAGTCATAGAGGGTTTCCCCCATATCTTGCTCAATGGTAGTGATGAGCTTCTTTGAGTGGTTATGCCTTGAATCCGGGTAGTATTTCTCAAGAAATTTCTTCTTCAAACCCACCCAAGTAGTGACGGAATGGGCCGGAAGACAAAATAACCATTCCTTAGCGGCATCTTGTAAAGAGAACGGAAATGCCCTAAGCTTAAATTGGTCTTCGGTCACTCCTTGGGGGATGGCCCCTTGGCAAATCATGTGGAATTCGGCCAAGTGCCTATTTGGGTCATTTCCCACAATTCCGTGGAATCTAGGCAAGTTATGGACAAAGAACCCCTTTAGCTCGAAGTTTACATCCCCCATGGGAGGGTATGCGATACATAGCGGTTGCTCTTCGTAGTTTCTTGCCCGGATCTCACCAATCGTTCTATTATCTTCCATTTCGAGTGGGTAGATGATGTTCAAGGGAGGTGGTTTCCTAGGAGGTGACTCAAACACTTGCTCTTGTTGTTCTTGAAAAATATTGTTCCCTAACTCCTCTTCACTAGGATCCCTCCCAAAGGGTCTCCTATAAAGGGAATTCGAAAACAACCAATTGGAAATGCTACTTGAGGAGGGATCAATGTCTTGGTCACCAAGTTCTTCTTGTGACCTAGGCATAAACTCTAAAACAACTTCAACAACACAATTAGTAACTTCAACACCAAGTAACCTACAAACAATACAAAAAGAAATATTTGAAAAACAATCTAAACAAAGTATGACACTAACAAGAGCTCAATTTGATATTTAGCTATATTGCCTTCCCCGGCAACGGCGCCAAATTTGACGTGCTAAAATACGGTGTCGTTAATTCCGCAAATTAGCTAGACCAAATAGAAATTTATAAAACCAAATCTAGACTCAAACCAACCTAAATAAAAAGGGTAGTAAGGGTAAGAAAAGGATCGAACCCAAGGGAAAGCGGTATTAGCTAAAAACAATCTAATCTAGACTCTTGCAAAATAACAATTAACAAAACTAATGGATCTAATCACAAATTAAAGCACTAATTACTAATTAAGACACTAATTAAAACAAAGACTTAAATTAATTACAAACTATGATATTCACAATGGAAAACATGTAGGAAAACATAAATGGGGGAGTTTGGGTAAAAAGATGAGTTAACATGAAATATGGAAATCTAGCTTAGGCACTAGCACAAACACCTTCAATGCAAGTAATCAAATATGTGAGAAAATACTTAGTGTAATTATCCCAAGTAACACAACAATTAGCAAAGATGACTCTTTTCTTCCTCTCTTCTCATTTATCTAATACCATCTCCTAAGAAATAGTCAACATGAATTAAACCACCCAAAATTGACCCTTTACAACTAAATCCACACTTATTAAAACATAAGCATAAACAAAGGAGTAAGCTGTAAGCATTCAACCAAAGGATTAAGCTAGAATTATGCAATTCAACATTAAACCATGTAAAAATCACACAACATACAATTTATTTCTCAAAAGACTCAAACTTTTAAACCAAAGATGAAACCTTTCAAGTCTACTTCATACATTCAAGCATAGGGTGACAATTCCTACCAAGAACAAGCATTTATCAAGTAAACAAAATGTCAAGCTAGTCAAACCAAACATTCATTCACTCAACATAAAAGATTAACATAAACAAATTGCATTAAATAAAGAAGAAGAGGATTATAGAGTCATACAATGCTAAAGGTGTGCACTTAATCAAATTACACCAAGTAATGAAAGGATTAGCTACCCATAGTCTTCATATTACAACCAATTTCTAAGTAAAACCAAATTACAAGAGCAAAAGTTGAAGAATAAAGTAGAGAAATTCTAAGGAAAATATGATGTTTCAATGTTGTATGCTTGGCTCCTTCTCTCTCTTCAGTTTTCTTCTTATATACCCTTGGTCCGCAAACCTAGGGGCCTTGAAAGGTGGGCTTCCAAAAGACAAGACGAGAAAATGAAGAAATCCCGTGATGAGAAACGACGCAGGCTGCGTCCTACGACGCAGGCTGCGTCGTGATGACGCAGGCTGCGTCGAGCACTGCCCGTTTTTCCCTTGCTTTCCTTCTTGACTTTCGTTGACCCATGGACTTTTGGCCCCCGCCTTGACTTCCATTGACCCATTAGGCTTGGTCTTCATGCCTTGATGATTCATTGCTAGCCCACTCCAATTTCCGGGTTTTTGGGTCTCGGGTTTCGGGTTTGACTTTCATTGACTTTTGGGTTTTGACTCTCAAAATTGACTTAAAATACTAACATTATTACAAAAACTAGAATTAACACAAAACAAAGCTAATGACCCGTAAAAAGTAAAACGAAAGACTCTAAAAATTACTACTAGACACGACAATATTTGGTGTTGTCAAAGCTAGTCCTATTCTTGTGCCCTTACATGTCCAAAACAACATTGTAAGGAACTTGTTTTCTTCTTGAACTTGTGTGATTTTGTTTGCATGCACTAGATCTAGGAAACTAATTAAAGTGTTAATTAGTATATCGTAAGAAATGTCTTATGAGTAGGTTTATTAACCTATCACCTACTCCTAGACTTCTAGCTAGTACTTTGTAAAGACAAAAAAAGTAACGAGCATGCACATTACTCCCATGGGTGCCGGTTTTGTGCTTGTAATAATGAGAAGTTTTCTTATTATTTTGTATCACTTGATCTCACATTTTGATCTCTACTTCTCACTAAAAAATATATTTATAAGAAACTTAAGATGTTTCATAGAACTTATGTTCATATTTTACTAATAAGATTACTAAGTGTAGTAATGGTATTATTAGTTAGATTTTATGGGCTACTCAGATATTGTTCTAGTAAACTAATATTTGAGTGATTAAGGATATTCCAGGTGCAAGTTATTGGAGTGTTGCTACAATTGGAACTAGGAGTTCATCCCTCAATCTTTAAGCTCAAGAAAAAGAGTAAGAAGGAGTCTTACTCTTGTGCCCTTATTCGTCCAAATCAATGTGAGGGAACAAACTTTTCTTCTCAACTTTGTTTTATATTGTTTGCATGCACTAGATCTTAGGACAACTAGTTAAAGAGTTACCTAGTTAGTCATAAGAAGTGTCTTATGAGTAAGTTAAGGAACCTAACAATTCCCCAAATTCTCCAAATGAATAACATTGATTTTTGGAATGTCAGAAGTCTTATTAATCTAAATAAACAAAAAGTTGTCAAAATTGTTTATTCACAATTATGATGCTAGCCTTTTTGGCTTGTTAGAGACTAAAATAAATGATGAGAATGTTAATAATATTTCGAATAAAATGCTTGAGGGTTGGTGTGTTACTACCAACAGTAGGCTTCATAAAGGTGGCAGAGTCTGGATCCTCTGGCAACCTAGCCTATTTGATGTAATTGCTATACAATATGACCCTCTATTCATCAATGTTAGTGTTACTACAAGGAGTTCCAATCAAGAGTTCTTTCTCACGATGATATATGCATTTAATGAAGGGAGTGGGAGACTTGATCTGTGGAACAAAGTGAATGATATTGCTCAAAGCTGTCATGAACCTTCGACATTAGCTGGGGATTTTAAAATTGTACTGACCCCTGGTGGAAGACTGGGAGGTGAAACCAAACAGGAAGATATGGATACATTTATCAGTTGCTTAGACAATTGTGGGTGACTGACATTCTTGCCACATGGGCTTTCTACACGTGGACCAACAAGCAAGCTCCATTGCAAAGAAAATACAGTAGGTAATAGGTTGGATAGGTTCCTTGTCAATCAAGGATGGCTTAATGCATTCCTTGATATGAGGGTCCATTTTCATCTTGAAGGCTTGTTAGACCACAATACTTGCATTGTCAGTAATACTAAGCTTGATGGCCCTAATAAAAAGAGTTTCGAGTATTTATATATGGGGTACTGCTAGTTGAAGAATCTGAAAATTGCCCCGAAGGAGTTGAATAGAGAGTGTTTATCTGATTTTGAGATTAAAACTAGAAATGCTGTAAAGGATCTAGAAGTTATCCAAAACCAGATTGCTCAGGACCATGCAAACCCGAATTTGATTGCTAAAGAAATTGAGGCATGTGCTAGGCTTAAAGAGCTTACCTATGCAAACAATAGTTTTCTTCAGTAGAAAGCTAAAGTGCAATGGCTAGAGGAGAGAGATAGTAATAATGCATATTTCCATGGTATTATTAAACCAAGATGCTTGAGGAATAGCGTCATTCATATTGAAGACTAACATGGGAATTTGTGTAAGGAGAGCAACAACATTCAAAAGGCCTTCCTGGACTACTACCGCTCTCTTATGAGCATTAGGCAGAACAATGAAACAGTGAGACTGGATGTGATTAAAAAAGGTAAATGTTGTGAACCAAATCACTTTGAAAGTCTTAATAAACCTGTGACAGTTGAGGAAATAAAACAAATCGTTTTTTCTTATACCAAAGGACAAAGCTCCAGGGCCAAAGCGCTACACTAGTAGCTTCTTCAAGGATGCTTGGAGCATAGTTAGACAAGATGTTTGTACTGCTATACAATATTTTCTTGTGACAGGAAAACTGCTCACCCAAATTAATGCTACTAATATTACCCTTGTTCCCAAATGTGAGAGGCCAACCTCAGTGATACACTTTAGACATATTGCATGTTGTAATCTTATTTACAAGACTATTTCCAAACTCTTACGTAATAGTTGGCTATGGTATTGCTCGGCATTATACATGACGACTAAGAAGCCTTCATAAAGGGCCAGTATATCATTGAGAATGTACTCATTTGCCAGGATATCGTGAAATTATATGCTAGACAGACAGTATCACCTAGATGCCTTTTCAAGATTGATCTGCAAAAAGCATATGACACTGTGGAATGGGATTTTGTGAAGCAACTCTACAAGAGTATGAACTTTGCCGATTCTTTTACTCAGAAAGTTATGCTTTATGTCCAGACTACCTCCTTTACATTTTCTCTGAATGGTACTAATTTTGACTACTTCAAGGGAAGAAGGGGGTTAAGACAAGCATACCTCCTCTAATCTTAACCTTGTGTGAAGTATCTCACTGAACTAATCAAATATGTTACTGACAGATGACCATTCCAATATACCCCCCAAATGCAAAAGCCTCAAGCTAACTCATCTGGTCTTTGATGATGACCTTTTTATGTTCTGAAAGGAAATACTCATCCTGTTATGCTGCTCATGAGATCATTCTCGTCATTCTCAAAAGCATCTGGCCTTCACATGAATAATTCAAAAGCTGAGGTGTATTTTAATGGAATGACACATGACTGACATTAATCAAGTCATTGGCTTTAGAGAAGGCAGTATGTCGTTCAGGTATTTAGGGGTCCCTATTCAGGTAGGTAGACTCACAAAAAGGGAATGTAATATCTTAAGTAAAAAGATGATCAACAAGATCCGGAGTCTTGGAGTAAAGAAACTTTCTTATGCTGGCAGATTAACTATAATCAACTTTGTCTTGAACACCCTCAAAAACTATTAGGTCTATATGTTTATCATTCCGAAGAGTGTCATAAGCGGAATTGAGGCTATTTGTAGCCTTTTAGGACCTTCTTTTGGGATGGTAGCTCTGAATATCATAGGGTAAACTTGGTGGCTTAGGATAAATTTACCTTACCAAAGAAAGAAGGGAGTTTGAGGAGAAAGAAGGCAAGTATTTGCAATATCGTATTGTTGCTAAGTTGGTGAACTAGATTTACTGTAAGTTTGATAGACTACTCTGGATTCGATGGATCAACCAAATATACATTAAATGCCAGAACTAACATGAACATAAAGCCCCAACTGATGCTACTTAGTCATGGAAGAGTATATGTAAAGTAAAAGACAGAATGAAAGATGGTTGTACAAATGGACAATGGATACCTCATACTCAAGGTTACTCTATCAGTAGGGGATATCACTGGCTAAGACAATCTCAACCATCACAAGTTTTGACAAGAGTCATTTGGAACAACTAGAACACACCTAAATATTCTCTGATAACTTCGATTATTATGAATGGGGGACTGGACACCTATGACAAGCTGCTACGATTTGGTTGTTGTACAAATGATAATCGATGCATATGTGACAATGAGCCTCAATATGCAGACCATTTTTTTTTTAATGCAACTACATCAAGAAAATCCCGAACCTTATTGAGACTTGGTTTGGCAGGTTTGTCCCTAGTGTCAATGACATGGCTACTACAAGGGACATGAGCATTCAATGGAAGACTATATCACTTATCATCAATGCTTGTCACTACTTTCATATGGGCACAAAGGAACATTTCTTATCTACACAGAACACTGCTCAGGCCTAAGATAGTTGTTCAACAACTTAAAGAAGAAGTATGAAGGGTTAAGCATTATTTGGGCTAGAAGTATGATCAACGAGCAATGAAGTGCCTAAGAGCAATAGGCATCTAATGTCTTTTTTACTTGGTTTTGCCTAATATTCGTATGATTGTTTGTGGAACCTATATGCCATAAACATATAAGTTCCTCATTGACTTTTTAATTATGTTGGTTCGTTTTTGATATATTATATACTCACATTTCACCGAAAAAAAACATGCGAAGATAGACTAAGTAGGAAATATGATGCATTGTCTGTCCATTTGAACACCTTGACAATTGCGGTATTTTCTCTTTATCCAAATCAAGTAAATGGTACAAAGTAGAGCACGTAAAAACTTACATTTGATAAAGGTTTACCCTCTATTATGTCCATTATACCGATAAAGAACATGAGAACAATATTATAAAAGCTATTACAGAAAATAAATATTAATAAATGTAAATTTCTACCGTTATGTAAGAATGATATAATATCATGTGGCTATAATTTAGTTTATACACCAATTAATTGGGGGATGTGATGAGTGTGGAAAGGATGTGGATGATGATCTTAGAGAAATAATTAGAAATGGTTTTCCTTTTTTCATGATTGCTTATGCCTCTTCATTCATGTAATTATGTGAGACCCAAGTGGATGCTAGCTGGTCTGATAATTTGGAAGCTACTGCAGGTTGGGTATTTTTAACTGAGAGGGTCAACTTATTTTTGAAGAAAGTAGCAAATTTAGGACAGAATCGCCGCTTCAAGCAGAAGCCTTGGGTGTTTTTAAGGTCCTTGAATAGGCTTATAAGAATAGAGTGCTACATCTAGATGTTTCGTCAGATTGTCTTCAACTTCTTTATCAAGTTACGTCCATTGAAAAAGGACATCACCAATTAAGCTAAGGGAGTAATTGAATATATGGCATTGTTCTTTCCGTTATTCATTGTTTATGTTTTAGTTTTGTTCCTATAACTCTTTGGCTCATTGTCTAGCAAGTAGGGCTATGAGAATGTTGTTGGACCAATTTCATAGTTTTGATAATGATTTTTTTTTACGTAATAATATGTCTTACTCGATATATCATATGCGTGTAATTGTGAGCTTTAGTCTTATTATAGCTAGCAACAATTATGAAGAAAGATCAAAGTTAGGCATAACTTTGATAAAATCTGTGAGACAAAGTTATAACAACTTCAGGAATAACTTTGGAAGTGAACATGAAAGTTATAGCTAACCAGGCATAACTTTAAAGAAAATCGCTTCAAACAAGATCTACATCAAACTACACAAGACTCTAGATGGAGGGTCTTTGTGATCAAGATGAAGAGATGATCCGTATACTGAAGATCTTTGTGAAGATTAGATAGTATAGGTCGTCATTCGTTAACTATTCCATTCGAGAGATTTTATGTTCAAAAGTTATAGCTTTAGTCTATGACTTTGGATGATAAAATATTGATGCATGATTTTGGAAATAAAATGTTTTGAAATGTTTTCAAAAGTGAAAGAGTATTTTTTTATATTTATCAATTATTTTAATAGAGAATATATTTATGAGATTCTATTGGTTAGTAATACAACTTATGGGTTGTCATGCTACCTAGGATTTCTAATATATTCTATCTCAATTTGTTGTTAACCTAATTAGCCCACCTAGTGTTTGAGCCACCTAGGGTTTCGTGAAACCTAGTGTTTGTGCCACCTAGGGATGCGTGCCTCCTAGGGTTTCGTGAGCTAGGGGATTTCGGCCAACCTAGGTTGTTTCCCTAGTTTACCTAATCTAGGATTCTACTATATCTTTACAACAATATTTTGAGATATTAAAAGATAAATATATTTCTATAAGATAAACCAAATAATATTTTGAGATAAAGATATTTATAAAAGATAAGCAAATATTATTTTATGATAAGATAAGTATCTTTATTAAATATTATACTAGGGTTTTAGATCTACTATGATTCTACTACTATAAATACTCATTCACATATTATTTGCAAAACACACGAAATACACAACATATCACACGGCTACATATTTACTTGTGTTGATTTTCTAAAATCGTTTTAAAGCAAACCTTTGAGCAAATATTTATTATTTTTAGAGTTTGTTTTTCAAAAGAGTCGTGCATCAATTATTATCAATCGCTTGAGTGAAATACGTTATTGGATAATAGTACATCATTATAAGCTTACAATTCTTTAACGGGAATCTGTGTGAGTTTTATTGTACTTCTATTAGCGTAAGGATAGTAAGAGTATTTAGCGATACTCACCTGAGTTATAATCATAGTGTTGATTATACGAGTGGGTTGGTAATTTTTGTAATCCGTAGAAAGGTACTAAAAATTATTAATCGAGAATAGTGGACGTAGGTTTCAACGTGTGAAACTGAACCAATTCAAAAATCGTGTGCCTCTCTCATATCTCTTTATTTTTCGTTATTTTGTTATTCGCGCTTACTTTGATTAATTAATTATTTGATTTTAATCCATAAGATCAAATAATTAATTACATATAATATAAATCGAAAAAGTGGGGCTA
This sequence comes from Heliosperma pusillum, assembly GCA_022085475.1. Classification (NCBI taxonomy): domain Eukaryota; kingdom Viridiplantae; phylum Streptophyta; class Magnoliopsida; order Caryophyllales; family Caryophyllaceae; genus Heliosperma; species Heliosperma pusillum. The sequence continues at coordinate 5,429 of JAIUZE010034846.1, read as the reverse complement.
ATTTTTAATACTCAATTCACCCCCCCCTCTTTCGTATTCGATCAATAGACTCTACAATTGGTATCAGAGCCTCGTGCTCTTGATTGCCTTACAGCAAGGAGTCTGATCCATTTATCTTTTTATTTTTATTTATTTTCCGCTGCATTTATTTTTATTTTAATGGATTCCAAACATCTGAAGTGTCCCGTATTCGATGGGAAGAACTACAGTTGATGGAAAAATATGATGACCCATTTCATAAAGGGTAACGATTGGGAGTGTTGGCTAATCATTAAGAATGGTCATAATAAGATCATGCTTGGAACGGCCACTGGCACTTCCATCGAAAAGAAAGAAGATGACTATGTTGAGGCAGATTATAAGAAAGCTGAGAAAAATTCAAAGGCTATTAGTCTGTTGCAAAACGGCATGACCCATACTGAATTTGATCGTTTCTCATCTAGTTCTACTGCCAAGAAAATATGGGATGGTCTTGAGTTAGCTTATGAGGGGACAACTGTTGTCAAAAAGCAACGTATTGCACTACTTATGCGAAAATACGAGCTGTTCTCCATGGAACAAAATGAATCGCTTGACAGCATGTCCACTCGCTTCTCCAGTATCATTAATGAATTGAAAAATCTTGGAAAAACTTTTGACTCCGAGGAAATTGCCAGGAAGATCCTTAGACGTCTATCTAAACGATGGAGACCTAAGGTGACGGTAATTGAGGAATGTAAAGACCTATCTGACCTATCTTATCAAGAGCTACTTGGAACCTTAATGGCTCACGAGATCACTCTTGATGAAGATGAGGCAAATGATAGTAATAGCAAGAAGGTGGCTTTACAGGCCGAATCTAGTGAAAGACAAGATTCGGATCTTGAAGATAAAACAGTGTTATTTGCTAGACGTTTTAAGAAAAAGTTCTTTAATAAACCACAAGGGAAAACGTTTAACAACAACACCAACAAATCTTACAAGAAGCCAATTGAGTCAAAAGGGTCTCTTTCAAGTCGTGGTTGCTTCAAATGTGGGGATAATGATCACATGATCAAAGACTGCCCTACATGGAAGAAAATCAAAGACAAAAATCAACGAGACAAAACCAAGAAGGAATTCAAGCAAGTAATGATGGATTATTGCTGGGGAGATCTCGACACAGAGGACGACGAGTCAGAGGAAGAGGAAGTCGCCAACTTGTGTCTAAGCAACGTCAGTCTTGACCTAATTTCTGACAGTGACAATGAAAGCGAATCCGAGATGTGTCTTGTTGGCAACTCAGATTCAGAACCAGATTCAGAAGATGACGAAGAGATAATAGTGAAAGAAAATAATCTATGGTATCTCGACAGTGGATTTTCGAGACACATGACCGGAAACAAGAATCTTTTTCTTTCACTAGAGCCCTTCAACGGTGGCAAGGTCACCTTTGGAGACAACAAGAAGGGCAATATAATCGGTGTAGGTAAGATTGGTATATCTTCTTCACATGCTATTAATAATGTATATCTGGTAGATGGTCTTAAGCATAACTTGCTAAGTATCTCTCAACTATGTGACAAAGGTAACAAAGTCGTTTTTCATTCAAACGTTTGTCGTATCATAGTTGAAGGTACTAGTAACGTTATCTTAGAAGGCTTACGTAAACGGAACGTGTATATGATTGATTTAAACAAAGTCACTACAAGTTCCTTTACGTGCATGAAAGTCACAGTGGATGACTCATGCTTGTGGCACAAGAGGTTTGCACACATCAGTCCAACGATTTTAAAGAAACTCAAGTCTTGGGATTTAGTTGAGGGTCTACCCTCAATCAAATTTGAACAAGAAAAGATGTGTGACTCATGTGCCCGTTGTAAACAAGTTAGATCTTCATTCAAACCGAAATGAGTAGTAAGTACAGAGCGTCCACTTGAGTTGGTACACAAGGATTTGTGTGGACCTATGAAAGTTAGAAGCCGCGGTGGATCAAGGTACGTATTCGTCCTAGTCGACGACTACTCCAGTTGAACAGAATGAAGAAGAGGACATGAATGATCCAGACTTTCGCCTTTCCAGAGATGACGTGCCAAATAATAATGAAGAAGTTATTGAAGGAATCAATGATGAACTTGATAAATCCGCAAATGACCTTGAACAGAGAACTGAGACAATTGTTGATGATACGAATGTCTCTTCTCAAAAAAAGGAAAAGGAAACTGAAGTTATAGCTTATGATGCTATAACTTTGAACCAGAACCAAGATGGTGTAACTGAAGTTGTACCAACTTCAGCTACAACCCCAGAGTCCAACTCAGGGGGAACCAATCTTGATTCTGAATCATTTGAGGAAAGTGATAGTTCATCAGATGATGATGAGCCTAGGAACTCTAAGAAATGGAAATATAAGAGTTCTCACCCTATGGATTCGATCCTAGGGAGTTTGAATAAAGGAGTTCAAATGAGGCTAACATTAAATAACTTTTGTTCATTCTATTCTTTTTTGTCTACCATAGAGCCTACCAATATCAAGGAAGCTCTTGCAGAATCCGACTGGATTGTGGCCATGCAAGAGGAGCTTCAACAGTTCGAACGTAATAAAGTATGGCACCTTGTGCCACGACCTCCTAATCGAACTGTGATTGGTACTCGATGGGTATTCAGAAATAAATTGGATGATTCAGGAGTTATAGTTCGTAATAAGACTCGATTGGTCGTTCAAGGTTATAATCAACAAGAGGGGATTGATTATGACGAGACATTCGCTCCAGTAGCAAGACTTGAAGCTATTCGCTTGCTCATCGCCTTCGCAGCTCATAAAGGAATGAAATTATTCCAAATGGACGTTAAGACTGCATTTCTTAACGGTTATTTGGAAGAAGCGGTTTTTGTTGAACAACCTCCTGGATTTTTGAATAGCAAGTTTCAAAACCATGTTTTTAAACTCGATAAAGCTTTATATGGTTTGAAACAAGCGCCTAGGGCTTGGTATGACAGATTGTCAAAATTTTTATTACAAAACAATTTTAAAAGAGGATCTGTCGACAAAACCCTATTTCTAAAATCCGAGGGTTCTGATTTACTTGTAACTCAAATCTATGTAGACGATATTATTTTTGGTTCTACTAACAATAAATTGTGCAAGTATTTTTCAGATCTTATGACCTCAGAATTTGAAATGAGCATGATTGGAGAATTGAAATTCTTCCTAGGACTGCAGATTCAACAAACCAGAGAAGGCATAAAGATTCACCAACAAAAATATGTCAAGGAGCTAATCAGGAAATTTGGTATGGAGAACGCTCATCCAATGGACACACCTATGGTAACTGATAAAAAGTTGACCTTAGACGAAAATGGTAAGTCCGTAGATGAGACTACATATCGAGGTATGATTGGTTCTTTATTATATTTGACTGCAAGTAGACCTGACATTATGTTCAGCGTATGTGTCTGTGCTAGATTTCAATCATGTCCTAAAGAATCACATATGATTGCAGTTAAACGTATCTTGAGATATCTAATTGGTACATCTAATTTATATTTGTGGTATCCACTTGAGTGTAATTTCGATCTAGTAGGATATTCAGATGCAGATTATGCAGGATGTTCCCTAGATAGAAAAAGTACCTCTGGATTTGCTACGTTTGTTGGACCTTGCATAATTACTTGGGGCTCAAAGAAGCAAAATTCGGTTGCGTTGTCTACTGCAGAAGCTGAATATATCGCTGCAGGACTGGTATGTTCTCAACTACTTTGGTTAAAGCAACAACTATGTGATTATGGTGTTAATGTTGGTTGTATGCCTGTTTTCTGTGATAATACGGGTGCTATTATTATTTCTAAGAACCCAGCTCAGCATTCTCGTACTAAGCATATAGACATTAGACATCATTTTTTGCGTGACCATGTAGAAAAGGGCAACATTAAACTCGAATTTTGTAGTACTGATGTTCCATGGGCTGACATTTTAACAAAGGCGTTAGCGAGAAGACGTTTTGAGATTTTGCGGTTGGAAATTGGTTTAATCGGTAGCAATTAAATTCATCTTATTTATTTTGTGAACCTGCGTGACTGGCTAGATTAAGACGAGATTATATGACTGTGTCCGCATATTTCATTGCTAGTATATGTGTGTTTAATATAATATATTTTACGTGAGTATCTTGCATATTTAGTGTTTTATGGAAATTGAATTATGAACCACATTATTTGCCTAAAACCTATCTGATTCACTTTCCAAAATTGAGCCAAATTCTACCCATGTATCCTATACTAGCCGAAATTCTCAAACAAAATAACCTTTCCATATGATTTATTTACCAAAATTCTATCCTCACCATATCCCAACAAAAATAACCACTCAATATTCTTTTCCTACCAAAACTTAAATTGAAGAAAAAAAAAAAAAAAAAAAAAAAAGGGAAAGACAAATTGGGACGGCACACCCATGTGCAAAAGTACAAAAGCAAACCTACCCTTACACAATCATAATTACCCTTACACCTATTACTTTTACCATCTTAATTACTCAACCAATTTTTACTTACTCCTCTCCTTCCTCACGGTTCCCACACCCAAACAAAACACAAAATCATCCAAACCTTCAACCTTCATCAATGGCTTCCACAAGATCCAAAATTTCCAAAAACCAAACTCCTAAAACTCCTAAGCCTAGTATGCCCAAAACTACCTTTTCTCCTTCCACACAACAATCACCCAACCCAAACCAAACCGAGTCGGGTGCGGGTCTTGAGGGTACTAAGAGAAGACGGTTAAACAAAGGGAAAGGAAGACTCCAAGAAGAAGCCACAAACGAAACCACTGACACGGTTTCCGAGGAGACCACACGGGTAACTCTTCGTGATTTTTCGCCGCAAGAAACATCTTTGGGAATTGATAAACTCCGTCTTACAAAAGACGAAAGAAAATTGGTGAACCGGGTTGCTCAATATGGAATACACGGTGGTCGGTACTATCCTAAGGCTTGGTGTGACAAGTATAGGGCTTTGGGATTCTTTTCGGATTTTCTGAATTTCCAAGAATGGGAAACGATGGCTGAGTTTTCGGGTCCGGTGTATCCGATTGAGGTAATCCAGTTCTTTTCCTCTGTTTCTTTAGACAATGGAGTCTTGCATGCCGTCATTAATGGCCGATCAGTCTCGATTTCCGTGACGGACTTTTGTACTCTGTTTTCGGTTCCTGATGATGGAATCAAAATCAATCCGAGTACGTCATGGGAGGAACTGACGGACATGGCTAAGCTGGAGGTTAAGCAGTATTTTGATGTTGGGGCGACGGTGTCGAGTTGCGTGTTGGCGGGTAGTGTTTCTCCTAAACTGAAATTTCTGTTAAATTTTCTATGGAATACTGTGATTCCGCGACGGGGCGGACGTGATAAAATTGCATGCTATGAGATGTTAGTCGTTAAGCATTGGTTGGAGGGCAACCGGGTTAATTTACCTTCT
>JAIUZE010034839.1:0-14391 GCA_022085475.1 Heliosperma pusillum | reverse complement strand
GGGTTGAACAACGCATAGCGTTCAACTCCAAACAACGTCGTCGTATGCCCACTAACACATGCATTTAAGCAGTAGGATACCTCTCCGTTCCGACATTCCAGCCTTACGAACGGGAAGGGAGCCAAGGGAATGAGAGTATAAAGCACAAGACAAAATAGTGCTCAAACCGTATCATTTGTAAAAACCGACTCAAAGTCGGGAGGAAATATCAAAAAACAGTCACAAAACATGAGAATAGGGAATCATATAAGTTTAAATATGATAAACATGAGTCAATACATGATACATAAGCATTAGAACAAGTTTATGAAGCATAATGAATAAAAAACATAGATACCTCTCCAAAACAATAAGTTTGGAAACCAACGAAAACAAGGGTCCACTTTAAACGGTCATAACTAGAGTTCTAGACATTAAAATGCAGAAATTCGAAATGGAGGTGATATCTTATCCTCGTACGGTTCCAACGAGATATCACAAGCCCAAAACAAGCAAGTAACGAAGGAGATATGATCATTTTACGAAAAGGGGTCAGTGCAGTGAAACTGCACAAGTCACGACCGTGACTTGTATTTCACGACTGTGACATGTGTTACCAATTCACCCGTGAGCCTTCAACATATATTCAAACATTTTCAATTTTCATAATTCACTTCTAACAACTATCAACAATCAATAATCATCATCAAAAGTCCTCAACTAACAACAATCATTATTAATAATACAATTCCTAAGCTTTCTAATCGTATTCTAAATACGAATTCTAACATAGAAATCATGTAAAACACGTAAATGATATCGAGTAACCCTTCACCGTTACCTTTACGCGTCTTTAATCGATTACTAAGCCTTCCTAGTGGTCTCCACCTACAATTTAGTAATAAAAGATGAATATATTTCACCTTGAGAAAGACGGATAATTTAAAAAGCGAGAAAGACGGTAATTTTATTACCAATACGGATAGAGGAAGATAAGAGGGGAAGAATAAGACGAACTTACGTGAATTTGAGCGAGTAACGAAGGAGTAACGACGAATCTAAGACGGATCAAAAATGGAGGCAAGGTTTTGGTGGTTTGATGAGGAAGAAAGAGTAAGTGGAAAGTGAAAGAAGGATTTAGGGTTTGAGGGAGTATATGAAGGAAAAAGTCAACGAAAGTCAAAGACGGCTCAAAAGTCAAGAAAAGTCAAAGACGGCTTAAGACGGGTTTTACTTGAAAACTCGCGGAAATTCCAAATACGAACTCAGAAATTCTAAATTCGACTCGAAACATTAAATTCTAAATTAAAACTTAAATTCGCTGAAAAGTATCCGTAAAAATTTTTCACTATAAAAATAGGGTACATTTCCGGGTGTTACACTTAATCAATGAATATGGCCACTAAACAAAGATTAATCATGATGATACAAACATATGAATGAAACAATTTAGATAATTATATCAACCTATTTTAACATTTTACATATTAGTCATGCATGACTCCCCTAATCCCTAGAAAAAGAGAACTACTCACTCATATTTAGAATAAAACTAATATTGGTGTATAAAACGGTAAATGCGGTAAACATGATTAAATGAAATAACAAAAGTTATAATAGTGCTAAATGATAACTAACACTAGTGAAATGCAAATGCTAAACTAATAAAACAATGCTAATGATAATAAAGTGATAATGAAAATACAATAATGAAACGAACAAGGATCGAAATTACCGCAACAAAAAGGACTTGGAACTTGATCAAGAATAGTAGAACCAAAAGATTAAAAAAGATTGTATTGAATTGTAACCAAATGCTTGAACAAAGTAATAACCAAATGTTTAACAATATTGAAACTAAATATGAAACTAAGAGAAATTTGCGTGCTTAAGCTAAGGAAAATGTATGGGAGAAAGATGTGTAAAGATGATGTAAGAGATGATCCCCTAATGACGGATTAAGGCTCCTATTTATAATAAAATAGGAGCATAACGTAAGGCACATAGGGGAGTTAAACCCCGATCGGGGAAAGGCAACCCTTATCAGGGTCAGGTTTATCCGAGTTAATTCGCTTAAAGTTTTGATTAAATGCTTGAGGAATCATGTGATGCATCTTTAAGCTCCTTATTAATTCTCCGGTTAATTGCATAACTTGGCATCTCATGAGCATCCAAAGAGCATCCCTATGTTATTGAGTTGTGTGGACTTCTTTAGTTGAACTTTATTTTGGCTTCTCATTTGTACATCAGCCTATTTCTCAAATCTTATGCTTGGGCTTGTCATTTCCCATAATATATTTCCATGGTCCATCTTGCTTCCATTTAACTTAGTGAACTTTGATGCTTGCTAATGTGCTAGGAAAAAGCATCTAAATGCTTAGATTCCTACAAAATGTAGCAAACACGAGCAATACACCTCGGACAAGTAATTAGCTCACAAATATACTAAATAAAGTATAATAATGATCGGGCCTGTCGCAAGCCCAATACAAAGATAAATTACCCAGACTAGGCTAATAACAAATTAATGTAATTAGGGAAGTAGGGGTCGATCATCAGGGAGATGGTGTTTCCTATGGAATGTGAATTGTCTCACAATTGAGTTCTATCTAATGATTATCTGGGTTTTGAGATTTTTGATATCTAAACTAATATAAAGCATAAATAAAAACAAAATAAAAATAGTAAAGCAAGTAATGAAAAGCATCTAGGTAAGTAGGTTCACACATGTAGATTGATATATTGATGAAATTGGATTTAGGATATGCAAATAATTCATTGAGCGTTCGTAAGAATGGCGTGTTCATTACAATCAGAGATCAGATGGTCTAGCAGGCTTTTAGTGCGATTTACTAGGTCTTAATCCACTACGTCACGCTTTGTCTATTCAATTCCTGTATATCTACCTTGGAAAAGAATTCCATACTAGTAAAATGATTTTAGCTAAAAATCGTTAACTATCGTTACAATCCAAACATGCATAGACACAATGTTTTAAAGGCACGATTCCTTTATCCAATTAACATCTTTTAATCAATCTAACATGGCTACCCTACACCCTAGAAAGGATGACTACTCACTCATGATGATATCTATGTCTAAAATGATATTAACAATGAAAACTAGGATAGACAAGTTTATTTGGTTTTGACTTTTTATATGGCGATAATAACGACGCTAATTGATAATCTAGGAAACAAAACAACGATTATAACGGTACTAAAATGAATCTAAGACAATATGTAAAGCGAATAACAATCAAATGGAAAACAATAAGAACATTAAACAAGGGATAAAACAGAAATACCTATATGACGACAATGATAACAATAATAGAAAATCCTTGCATATAATAAACGATCCTTGAATTGCAACACTTGAACCACACAAAGGAGATTACAAGGATGAAATCCTTATTAATCTAAACTAAGGGACAGAAATAAAACTAAGAACTAAAGACTAAAGAAGAAGAAAATGAGAGAAGAGAGACTAGTTCTCCCTTCCTCCTAATCTAAAGAGGAAATGTAAGAAGAGAAGAGAAGAGGATTGTAAGAAAGGTGTGTTGAGATGAGAGGTTAGATGATCTATTTATAGTATTAGGGTTTCGTGGAGAAGAGGTCGGGCATTAAACACATAGGACAAAAGTAGGAAGAAGACGCCGTTTTCTCGAAGCAGCACAAAAACCCGATCGGGTACACACTTCCCCGATCGGGTAAGTGGTCATCCAGGTCCTTTTGACTAACGTTTCATCTTCCTTTGCTTTGACTTGACTTCCAACATCCCCCTTGACCTCTTGAGTTGGGTTTGTTGATAGGGTTTGATGTAAAGCGATGAATTCTTCCGCTTAAATGATTGATCTTCTGACAACTACGAAACTATCTTTGCTTCTTCTCTCTTTCGAATTAGTGAACCTTCTTGAAATGCCTTTCACTTGGTCAAGCTTGCTTCTTCAAATCGTCGGGTTCTAGGCAAATGCTCGGGAATATAGAAAAAGGGCGTAGAAACGTCACTTTCCCTACAAAACAGGTTAGAACATAGGAATTCGCCTAGAAGACGATATTAGCTCATAAAGTGGCTTAAAAAAGCACAAATGACATACAAAACCGAGCTAAATTGGGGGTTAAAACCATACAAATATTCACTTATCAAACTCCCCCAAGCTAAACCTTTGCTTGTCCTCAAGCAAACATAACAAACAATACCAGGACAAGGTTTGCAAGCATTGGCTACTACACCATCAAGAAACAAATCTCAACATAAAGCTTTGAAAACATAATGAATCGTAACCCAAAAACAACGTGGGCAAGAATGATACATAAACATGGCTGAGATTTACATAACGGCGTAGCACAAAGAATTTCACTATAGAATTTCGGCTCTTGCATGATCTTTTGACAAATGGACTCTCACGGCACACTCGAACACTCAATGTATGTAAACGGTGATTTCTTTATGTGTAAATGTTTGAGACACTCACCTATCTACGACTTATGAAAATGTGTCCGCAGTCTAATATGGTAAACAATTCAAAACACAAGTCAAAGATCACAATGCACATAGAAAAGAAGCCGGAAAAATGAAAAGAAGGCTTTGGGAAATGGGTGAAAGGTGGACAAACAGTTATGGTTATGTGAAGGTTAGAATGAGCTAGCAACTGACCAATGAATACTCAAACCAAACTTTCGGTTAATTTCCCTTATTACACACGAAACACAAGGGTAAACTCCTTCTGAATACTGACTTGACATTTCGAGGAGATACTCACAACTTCTTTTATTATTTCTCTTTTCTTTATTTTTCGAATTTCTTTTCTCTTTTTTCTTTTTTTTCCTATTCATTTTTTTTTTTTTTTTTCTGTTTCATTTTTTTTCTTTTTGAACATAACATCACTTTTTGATCATTTTCGTTCTCCCAATTTCACTTTGTCATGAAGGACAAATCTTCTCAAAATAGCACCCATACACCATATTCTAGCTACTAGCTCAAAAGGTAGGCAGTTTTTATGTGTAGCTGTTATTTTGTGAAACATTTTTATGAAAGGGCTAATTTTGAGGGGAAATTTAAAGTGAAAAAGGCTTCAAATCTCAGTGAATCATGAATGCAATGCTCATAGGAATGAAATGAGAACCATACTTATGCGTTTTGACATGACACACATCACAAGGAGAGCTACACACACCTAGATGTGACTGGGTATAGATGTACCAGCCTAAGGAGGTTCTACCTTACAATATATGTAAATTGCCAAATGTCAAGATCAAGCGTACTCATCTATAGGTTCATTCCATGCCTACTGTGTACAAGACTTCCCCATGTATGCTCAATTCAATAAATATTGAATCATTATCTTTTGAAAGCTCTAAGTTTGGGAAATGTAACATGATAGCATAGTAAACAAGCAAGCAAAGCAGGAAAAGCATTCAATTATGTTCAAAATTTTTTTCAAAAATCTTCTCTTTCTTTTATTCAAAACTAAAATGCAAAATGGGAAAATGCAATCCCTCCCCCAAGCTAAACATCACATTGTCCTCAATGTGAGCACAAAGACAAAATATGCAATGAGATGCTTAATGAGAAAAAAGGAAAAATGAAAGAAGAGTGAAGCTTACTAGTCAGCGCGGACTCCCCCAAGCTAGTCTTTTGGACTTGACAAGGGAGGCCTTTATAGGTTTTCTTCAAAAACTCTTTCATCTGCAAAATAAATCCTAACAACGAAAAAAAGGAATAAAAATAAAAATGCAAAAAGAAAAGGAACACGGGTTGCCTCCCGAGAAGCGCAATTTAAAAAGTCTTGCTAGACTCTAGTTCTTTCTTTGAAATCATCCTTTATCTTTAAACTCACTGTCATCCAAGCTCATCTTCATAGCATTCTTTACAATCTCCATCCAAGCCAAACTTTTTCGAGAATAGCCCCTTCTAGCACTTTTAGCAGTAGTGCTTTTAGTATGCTCACCTACAAAAGAATCAACACTAACCTGTGCCTCCAACGGATCCGTCAGTAAGGATTGAGGCATAGAAGAAACAACAGAAGAGTCATCAACATTAAGCACATAACATGAGTCTTCTAGCACAGGAATCCTAACGGTGGAGTTTTTACTAAAGGTCACCTTGTCATCTCCTATTTCCAACGTCAACTTCCCATTCTTGACATCGAAAACTGCACCAGTGGTGTGCAAAAAGGGTCTTCCCAAAATGATTGGGTTTTGAGAGTCCTCGGCCATGTCAAGTACTAGAAAGTCAACGGGGATGAAAAACTTACCAACTTTGACGGGCACATCTTCTAAAACACCCATAGGTTGTTTTAGAGAATGGTCCGCCATTTGCAAAGTAATATTAGTGCATTTCAAAGCACCCATGTTAAGTTTTTCAAACATAGAAAAGGGCATGACACTTACACTAGCACCTAGGTCGTAAAGGGCCTTATCAATGATATATGTGCCTATAGTGCAAGGGATGGAATAACTACCAGGGTCCTTAAGTTTTGGTAGAGACTTATTTTGCAAGAGTGCACTACACTCTTCAGTGAAAGCTATGGTCTTAGTCTCATTGAAGGATCTCTTCTTTTTGAGGACTTCCTTCATAAACTTGGAATAAGAAGGAACTTCGGAAAGCAATTCAATGAAAGGGACTGTTACCTTCAAGTTCTTAACGACGTCAAGGAATTTACCATACTTTGCCTTCTCCTTGTGCTTGGCTAATCTTTGGGGAAATGGGACCTTGATCTCAATAGGAATCTCGGGCTCTTTCCCTTTTGACATGGGCACCTTAGCTCCAACATTAACAACCACGGGCTCGTCATTATGCTTACCACTTCTCGAGGAAATGGCAATTACAGTTTCGTGAGGTTGGTAACATTGGGAAGGTAGCTGCCCGTGCTCTTGGTGGGTATTAGAAGAGGTAAATTGGGAAATTTTAGTTTCCAACAACTTGATGGCGGCATCTTTAGCTTGATCGCTCTCTTGGAATTGAGCTATCATGGTGTCTTGCCTTTGAGCTAATTGCAACATTATGGCTTCAAATTTACTTACACCATTGTCACTCTGTTGAAATATAAAGGATTGGAGTTGTTCTAGCTTTTGTGTGAGAAGGGCTACTTGGGCTTGTAAAAGTGTTAAAGCGGGGTCTTCTTGCTTAGATTTCGATGGTATGGAGCGGGAATTTCTATATTGAGAATCATGAATTGCCATGGATTCAATGGTATTGTGAGCATTTTCAACATTGATTTGATCAAATCTTCCATTGTTAGCAGAATCCAGGATTCGACGGGACTCTATATAACACCCATTATAGAATGTGATGGCAAGGAGCCATGAATCTAACCCATGATGAGGACATTCTCTTTGTAAGTCCTTGTACCTCTCCCAAGCTTCATATAGGGTCATCATCCCCTTGTTGGAAACCAGTGATTTGACTTCTCAACAAAGCGGTCTTTTCTGGGGGGAAGTACTTTTGGTAGAAGGCAAGAGCTAAGCTCTCCCAATCGGTGATACCTAAAGTAACCTTAGCAAGGCTATGAATCCACAACTTTGCCTTACCCTTCAAAGAAAATGAGAAGAGCATCTCTCTAATTTGCTCTTGGGTGACTCCATTTTGTCTAATAGTGGAGCAATAGTCACAGAAGTTTTGGATGTGAAGGTTGGGATCTTCGGTGGCATTGCCACTAAATTGGCTTCTTTCTATGAGGTTAATGAAGGATGGTTTGATTTCAAAGTTTTGGGCTTCGATTTGGGGTGTAGCAATACCCCTTGGAAGTGTTTCTGCGGTGGGTTTGGAATGGTCTGAAAGTCGAACCATTCCCGAATGTGAAGGTGAAGATGGAATGAAGATTGAGTGGTTTTTGTGAATGGAGATGAGAATGGATCCTCTTCTCCTTCAAGATTAGATAGAATATCCGAGTATTTCTCACGAATACGATCTAAACTTGAAGTATCAGAAGCTTTTGAGATTTCGATGAATAGCTTTCGTCTCCTTTGCCGAGTTCTTTCTAGATCGGGGTCTAAAGAGATAGAGGTCCCAAGTCTAGAAGATCTGGGCATAAGATTGAAAAGCTAAGATGAAAAATCAAGAGAGGTCTAAAGGAAATTGAGTTCCTAAAGACTAGATAAAACTAATTGCGATAAAAATCACAAGAAAAAGGAAAACTAAACCGTGCTCCCCGGCAACGGCGCCAAAATTTGATCGGGTTTGTCGCAAGCCCAATACAAAGATAAATTACCCAGACTAGGCTAATAACAAATTAATGTAATTAGGGAAGTAGGGGTCGATCCTCAGGGAGATGGTGTTTCCTATGGAATATGAATTGTCTCGCAATTGAGTTCTATCTAATGATTATCTGGGTTTTGAGATTTTTGATATCTAAACTAATATAAAGCATAAATAAAAACAAAATAAAAATAGTAAAGCAAGTAATGAAAAGCATCTAGGGAAGTAGGTTTACACATGTAGATTGATATATTGATGAAATTGGATTTAGGATATGCAAATAATTCATTGAGCGTTCGTAAGAATGGCGTGTTCATTACAATCATAGATCAGATGGTCTAGCGGGCTTTTAGTGCGATTTACTAGGTCTTAATCCACTACGTCAAGCTTTGTCTATTCAATTCCTGTATATCTACCTTGGAAAAGAATTCCATACTAGTCAAATGATTTTAGCTAAAAATCGTTAACTATCGTTACAATCCAAACATGCATAGACATAATGTTTTAAAGGCACAATTCCTTTATCCAATTAACATCTTTTAATCAATCTAACATAGCTACCCTACACCCTAGAAAGGATGACTACTCACTCATGATGATATCTATGTCTAAAATGATATTAACAATGAAAACTAGGATAGACATGTTTATTTGGTTTTGACTTTTTGTATGGCGATAATAACGACGCTAATTGATAATCTAGGAAATGAAACAACGATTATAACGGTACTAAAATGAATCTAAGACAATATGTAAAGCGAATAACAATCAAATAGAAAACAATAAGAACATTAAACAAGGGATAAAACAGAAATACCTATATGACGACAATGATAACAATAATAGAAAATCCTTGCATATAATAAACGATCCTTGAATTATAATGCTTGAATCACACAAAGGAGATTACAAGGATGAAATCCTTATTAATCTAAACTAAGTGAAAGAAATAAAACTAAGAACTAAAGACTAAACAAGAAGAAAATGAGAGAAGGGAGGCTAGTTCTCCCTTCCTCCTAGTCTAAAGAGGAAATGTAAGAAGAGAAGAGAAGAGGATTGTAAGAAAGGTGTGTGCTATGATCTGAGGGCTAGAGCATCTATTTATAGTATTAGGGTTTCTTGGAGAAGAGGTCGGGCATTAAACACATAGGACAAAAGTAGGAAGAAAACGCCGTTTTCTCGAAGCAGCACATAAACCCTATCGGGTACACACAAACCTGATCGGGTATTTTGTCCTCTGGAAGCTTTTGACTAACGCTTCATCTCCTTTTGCTTTGACTTTACTTCCAACATCCCCCTTGACCTCTTGAGTCGGGTTTGTTGATAGGGTTTGATCTAAAGCGATGATTTCTTCCTTTCAATTGATTGATCTTCCGACAACTACGAAACCGTCTTTGCTTCTTCTCTCTTTCGAATTAGTGAACCTTATTGAAATGCCTTTCACTTGGTCAAGCTTGCATCTTCAAATCGTCGGGTTCTAGGCAAATGCTCGGGAATATTGAAAAAGGGCGTAGAAACGTCACTTTCCCTACAAAACATGTTAGAACATAGGAATTCGCCTAGAAGACGATATTAGCTCATAAAGTGGCTTAACAAAGCACAAATGACATACAAAACCGAGCTAAACTGGGGGTGAAAACCATACAAATATTCACTTATCAAATAATCATGTAAAATTGAACTAAATTAGGGAGTAAAATCATATAAAAACTAGTCATATGATTCTACCACTCCAATTGCATATGCAATTTCGGGTCTAATATAGACCTGAGCATGGGTAATGCTATAAGCAGCAAAAACATTGAGAATATTCTTCATTTGTTCCCTTTTCAATGTCATTCCTGGGGCACAGATCCAAACTAAACCGATCATCTTTCACAATTGGTACTATGTACACTTGGTGAATAATCTTTGATTATAAATCTTTAAAGTACTTTATTGATATTGGTCTCTTGAGACAATCACAAAATCCCTCGAGATCTATCTCAATGGATCTTAATGCGAATGACATAAAATGCCTCACCCGTATCCTTCATATCAAAATTACTTGTAAGAAATCGTTTCACCTCATGTAGAAGTCCTTTATCATTAGTTGCTAGCAAATAATCATCTACATACAACACAAGAAAACAAACTTTATTTACTCCATACACATTGATCCGTGATATTTTATTCGAAACCAAATGAAGAAATCACTTCATGAAGCCTTTCATACCATTGGCGGGAAGCTTATTTAGAACCGTATATGGTTTATTTAGCTTACAACCAAATGATCACCATTTTCAGAGAAAAAGCTTTCAGGTTGTTTCATATAAATATAAAACTCTTCCTCTAAATCACCATTAAGAAATGTCGTTTTCATATCCATCTGATATAACTAGTAATCAAAATGAGCTGATAATGCCATGCATGACAATTCGAAAAGAATCTTTATTTGATGCGGGAGAAAAAGTCTTCGTACGTGTAGTCAATTACTTCCCATTGGGTGAACCATTTAGCAACAAGTCTTGCCTTATGTCTCTCGATGATGTCAAGTGAATCTCTTTTAGTCTTACAGACCCACTTGCACCCACTGAGTTTTACACCAACTCAACGAGACTCGAAACCCGATTAAATGCCATAGAATTCATCTGATCTTTCATAACATTCATCCATAAGTTAGAATATGTATAACTTATTGTAACACCCCGCCTCGCACGGAAGCCTTCAGCTAGGCCTTTCGAGTGGGACGGAGTGCTACGACATCGGTTTCCCGAGTTAGAGAATAACAAATTGATAATATCAAAACACATCTTTAATTTTCATGAATCCATCAAATGTCCAAATACAAAGTTGGCCAAATACAAATTAAATACAACTCATTTATAAACTAATACATAAGTCATCCATTGTGGCCAATCCCAACTCATAGTCCTCATCATATCATAAATACCTGATAATCAACTACTCACCCTTTGCCGGAAATATCGAATGGATCACGGTAGATTTACAAAACAGTTCCAAAACACGGTCAGTTAACATATACATAATCAGTACCAAGTGCAATCGTTATAAAATCATCATACATATCCGGTGCCATCAAGTAGAACACTAAACCACCAACCGTGGTGCCATCAACTAACACACCGTCGTGTCCAGGGCACATTAGAGACACAATAGCCCTACCGCAGCAGTTCACCACTAGACACAGCTCATCACCACGTGTAGCACTGTTTCTTCCATAACGGGACCATAAAGAGCGACCCACAGAGTATCTAGAGTCGTTATCCCGTTAACGCTTCATATAAAACACCTCCAAACACGTGATCCAGTCACCAAGAACACAACCACAAACTCTAGTCAACATGTCACAACCATATCACAATACAAATCAAGCGATCAATCACATATACATCAACTGAGTAGGATTCATATACCTTTTATCATTCCAAGCAAATCATCATCTCATAGAAAATAAATCACACGGATGATCATCAATTAACAATCCAAACACAAGTATCATCCTCAATGGAGTCCGAAAATCACGCCAACCGTAATCAACAAGAAGGATGAAGATAAATTTTTTTTATCAAACATCTTGCACGTACATTGACAATAATAATAACAATTACTACTATTTCTATCAACAACTATTCAAATACTACTAATCTATCTCAAATCTCACACTAGTCACTAATAATAAGACGGATCCTATCTAACAAACAAGAATCCCCTTACCAAAGAATAATGGAGGAAGGATAGAAGAACAATCAAATATTGAAGCTCATAATCCATGGGCAGACGTCGAGTCCTTATGTCCATCCATGTACTGGACAATGGGTCGCAACGTCCGTTCATGGTGGAACGTTGAGGCTTAAAGTTTTTCCGATAGACATACGCTGAGTATCAATGTACACTTACTTTGTCATGTTGACCCGAATTTAGATGAAATGTAATGTAATTTAATCAACAAAAAGATTTAATAAAAAATTCTAAATGATTTAAAGATATAATAAGTAATTTACGATGCGATTAGTTTGTTTACGCACCGAAGATTCAGGTTACATCATTCCAATCGATTTTGCTAATTGTTGTATTTTTTAATGGATTTTTTAGGATTTGGAGAGTTTGAGAAAAGAGAGGGAAAAGAAAGTGTGGTGTTAATATGAAAAAAGAAATTTTATCTTTTGGATTGAATATGTTGTCGATTTTTCGTTGATATTTTAAAATTCTGTGAGAAATGATCAAATAGCATGAAAATTTTGCACAATTGATTGGCTATCTTTATTCGCGCCATTTTGCCTCTTTTTTGTATTTTTTCCTTGCTCGTCAAACTAAATTTCACTTTTGAAAAATTGAACTTGTAGGTACTTTTCAAACTATCTCGATTACATTATCTTGATGTTATTTTTTTGAGTGTGAATGCATTATTTGACCTGAATAATAATGCTTGGCTATCACTTTTATGTTTCGTATGAATTTCTATTTGACAATATTTAGCTAAAGTTGAGAACTTATGTTTCATGTGAATTTGGACCATTTTATATTTCTCGATTTTATGTTTAGTTTAGATGTTGTATGATAGTCGAAAATGCTCACTCTGCAATTTATAATCTCTTAATTTTAAGTTTAGCTTAGATTTATTAAAAAAAAATTCGAACATGTTTAGTAACTTTTAATCTCTCAATTTTTAATAATGCCCCCGTTTAATGATTTGGAATATCTCAAATTATTATTAAAGTCTTATGTGATTGCCAATTCGCTCTTCATATTTTATTTTATTTTTGAAAATTTCCTTTTTTTTCTTTCATGTCAAAAATTATCGCACTAGAGCAAGACCATTCAAATTTTCATTGCCTTACAATTTCTATGATTTGGATTAGTCACAGATGGTTTTGAGAAAATTTAACAATACATTTCACATTAAAATTTCTATCATCACATGAGCATTAGTCTTAATAATAACATTTGAACAAGCAGGCTATAAACTATTCTTCTACTATTAACCCCCGATAACAAAACTAGAACTAGGGTCAATAATATCCCGCAAATTAACACACGTGTTTCTTTTGCTGGCCAGTGACGGTGACGACACGAACGCAATTAGTCTCAACACAAAAGTTGCATATTCAAGTGTCCGGGTCCCCTGGCATGTGATTCAACATCATTGCGATTCTCAAAACCTCTGTTTTCATGTGAACTTGCAATGCAAAAAAAAAGCTTTTTATATTTCATTATAATACTTACAAAGTATTTGTTATGTCAGTACAATTGATTACACATATTAATATTTTACATTTATTAACCATCAAGGTTAACCAACCATGAATCTCTCGCCGATGTCTCATCAGACCTAGTGTAGTAAATGCGGTTTCAGTAGACCTAGAAAATAAAGAGATCATGTAAGGAAAAAAAATTACATTGTCTATATGCATATTGTCCCAATATATTTTTATGTTATGTATATTGTCACAATATCCAAAAAGTTTGCCACATATTTATTAGTATTTTGTCACAATTATGGTTATGTATGTTATCAGTTTTATTATGTCACGACAATTGTTATGTATATCAGTGTTAGATCACGAATATTGGTACTATTTTTTATTTTTCTTTATGTTATTATAGTTATTACTAGTGCTGGTAATGGGACGTGTCGTGCCGTGATTCGGGTCGGCTCGTCGTGCCTAGCAGGGAAGTTGGCCCGGCCCATGCCCGTTTTTTTGTGCTTTCGGGCCGTGTCGTGCCGTGCCAGGCCCGAAATCGTAAACCTTGTCCGCGGCCCGGACTTGGTCCGACCAAAATTCGGGTTGTGCCGTGCCTGGCCTTCAGGCCGAGTCGTGCCTGGCCCGATTGGCCTGTTTTTTATGCTTTTTTTCGCATGGGGTATTAATAAATGATTAAAAAAAATAATTTTTTTTATATAATAAGTTTATATATTTAGTTATTGACTAATTGTAATTAGAAGAATAATTTATAATTATATTATAAAGAGATTGTATTTTGTAAGTAGGTAGAAGATTATAGGTAAAAGATTGTAAGATAAGAGATAAATGATTAAATTGTTAATCAAATAAATTGAATGGAGGGGATATTTATAGTGTATTAAATTGAAAAAAAAAAATTTACACTCAAAAGTGGTACATCGGGTCGTGCCGTGTCGGGCCATTTTTCGTGCCTAACCGTGCCGGACTTCTCGGGTTCGTGACGGACCAGACTAAAAGCCCGCCT